>PVJO010005458.1:0-98312 GCA_004026905.1 Hystrix cristata
TAGTACTCCTCTCCTCTGCACACCATCCTCCTTTTATATAATATCTATTACACCTCTTTGTCCTTATTTACAGTTATGGTCTCTTATATCAGAGAAACAATTTGATGTGTGCTCATGAGTGTCCGATTTATTTCACTTAAGAGTATGTTCTCAAGAAACATCCATTTATATATGAATGACTCTAGTTTATCCTTTTTTAAGGCAGTGTAGTACAAAGCAGTGTTTTTTTTTTTGGTTTTTTTGGTTTTTTTTTTTGGTGCTGGGGATTGAATTCGGGCCCTTGTGCTTGCAAGGCAAGCACTTTAACCACTGAGCTAAATCTCCAGCCAAATGACCCGATCTTATGTATTTTTTAAAACTGTAATTCAGATGAGAATGCAAAAGTGAGTGACTGCAGGGCTACGATATGAGGAACAAGAGGCGAGACCTTGGTGACAGACTGTCTTGGCGATAGATAGTGAGAGTATAAAGTGGGCAGAGGACAGGACTTGAGGTCTAAGCAAGTTCCATCCCATCCTTCACTTTCTCCCTGGCTTCCAGATTCCCTGCTACAGTTTTCCACTTTGAAAAATCAGTGTAGCAGTATCATTTTGCCCCAATTAATTGCATGGCGTTCCTAAGGTATTTAAATCTGGGGACTATTTTACAATTCTCCCACAAGGTCTGTTTCTATCTTTCCCTGCTAGAGAATCAATAATTTAGCAAAGAATTTGGCTGCCACACTATGGTTTTGCTCCCCTATAACTCCTACGGGGAGAAAAGTAGAAATGGAGTCTATGAAGCCAAAAATGCTAAAGAAACACACTAATCTACTACCAGCTTTTGCTAGTATTGGTTAGTCTCTAGGCTTTCCCCTTAAAATCTCCCATGTCGTATTTTTAAAATACAGAAATGAAACATACATAGTCCGGTTATAGCTAGAGCATAAATCCTGATGAGAAAACGACCGACCCTGTGTAATTCTGTGCAGAATTGTAATTCTTTGTTCTCTGTATCCTTCAGATAAAAGGATTCATGTGGGATGGTAGATAGGGCGGTTTTAATTTAGATCAACTGGACTTACTGCTGGATTTTACACCAGCCATGCTGTGAGGCAGGTTCTTTGTTTTTAGCAATTATCAAACTAAGCCTAATTAAACTTACTTTGCTTTGATGTACTATAATGTTTTCCATAATTTTATATTCTGAACCATTTTCCTAAGTCCTTATTTGAAATCAAGGATAGACTGTAGATTTATTTCATGCTTGTCATGCTATGATTTAGTATGTATCTAATCAGGTTGGAAGATGCCTACTTTTGACTGATAAAACATCATCATCATCATTCTTATTGCTTTTGTGTTTTTGCAACTTGAACCTGTGGAATTATTTTTATATACAATTTGCTCCCCCCATATACATGGAAGCAAAGTGCAAAGACTATCAATTCTACCAATTAAATGGATTTTATTTATTTACTTTTTATTTTATTTATTTATTTTGAATTTTAAATTATGAAATGCATTCTTCTATTCTGTGAAATTCAATTGATTTCCCTTTTGGTTGTGCCGTTCCTTAAGCTGACTTTTTTTTAAAGCTCATGTATATTTCTTTGGTGTTGGTGGGTTAAACAAGGTACTTTGCTGTCTTTTTTTGTATTTGAAAGTTGTTCATTTCCCGCTTAGGGGTGCATCCATTAGATCTCTCTTCTTTCATTGGTACTAGAATAGACATGAATAATTTTTAAAAGGCAATTGTCTTCACTGTCCAATGTATATAATTTAAAAACATGTTTTGTTAATTCAACTATCTCCATTTGAAATGGATGCTGGATACAAAACCAAGTCAATTCTGTTACACATTCCTCTTTCAACCCAGACCTGAAGGCAAGTTAGCTGTGGAGACCCTGGAAAACATTTGGAATGAAGTAATGCCTCTATTCCACACTGGCCACAATACTGGTCGCAAAGTAGCATTATTCTTATGTTTCTGTGAAAATCAGGAGAACTAGGCGCTCACTTGTTATTAAGATTAGAAAAGCTTTGTGGTGAATACACACATTTGCGTCAAAATGTAATATACATAGAGAAAAGTGCACATTTTAAAATGTAAAGCTCAGTGAATTTTAAAGTGTAAAACTCAGTAATACCCATTTAAACCTGTGCTCAGATGGAGAAAGAAAGTGTGGCCAGCACTCTAGCACCAACCCCCCAACTCATGGCTCCCCCTAAACACCCCCAGTCACCCTTTTCCTGACTTCTACCCATATAACTGTGTTCCACCCGCCTTTGTGCATCTGTGCATTATACATGAATTGCACAGCGTGCACCCTTTAATGTCTGGATCCTTTCGTTTAGCATTCTGAGTGAAGCACATTTGTACTGTTGAGTGTAGTGGTAGATTATGCATTCTTATTCCTTTATGATTTTCTGTTGTACGACTGTGCCACAGTTTATTTATCGGTTCTATTTTTAAAGGGCAGCCTTGCTTGGGAGAAGGTCCTGCAATCTGGGGGTCAAAGGACTGCATTTTAAATCCTGCACCAGTCTGCCATTAGCAGGCATTGCAGATGAGGGAGACTTGGCCCTACCCTGTGAGTTCTTGTTCATCCTAGATAGGAAATACCTTGAGGACAGGGACTGGCTTTGTTTATCTTCCCCTCCTCTCTCCTACAAAAGCACTCAAATGAATGCTGATATGATTCAAAGTAGCGTGTCCAAATGGAGAAACAATAACATGCAATTAAGAGGATGTAAAACACAAGACATGAGAAAAACAGTTCAGGACCTTCCAAATGAAGAAGATGTGGCTAAAGCACAGGGAAAGGGGAGAAGAAATAGCATACAGCAGACCAAACAATACTTGTTTATCTTGCTATCATGTAAATGAGTCTAATTAAATTGCATGTGTAGGGCACCACTAAATCCTCTGCTAAGACGTCAAAATGGAGCTGTGCTTTGGCTCGCTGTTTTCTCGCTAGCTTAGTACTTCCCTTGGTCTCCTACCTTTGATCATTTTAAATGTATTTTGTTCAATCTGCATGATTTTTTTCTGTCCCTAAAGCAGCAACTAAAGGAACCAATAATTGTACAAAGTTGCATTCATCACAGTCATGTAAATGTTTGATATTTCAACCAATTTTGCTTTTCTAGGTTTTTTTTTTTGTATCAGGCTTCAGTGTGGATCCCAGATATTCTAAGATTTTTTTGGTAGAATGCATTATAATTTCTATTATTTTTTCATTTATTTTATTGACTTGATTGAAGTTGCTCTGCAATCTCAATAATCAGTGCACTAATATATTAATAATTGTTGCTAGGTCTCAGCAAGTGGTAGTAAGATAATTGCAGAGCTAATACCACTGGAATACATAAATTATTCATTAAAACATATAGTGCCTATTTGAATATGTTGCTGCATTCTCCCAGCAAAAATATCTTATGCTTTATTGGAGACTTTCATTTTGATTAAAAAAATGAAGAAGACCCGTTTGTTCTGGTAGAGGCAGAGAATTAATAATTTGACTGCCCTAAGAATTGACCTCAAGGGAAAGTAAATGATTGGCAGACTTGAAAAATAAGTCAGGGTGGGATTTGGTTTGGTTGATTTCTGCTCTACCTCCATGTATTAGTTTGGTAGGGCTGCCATTACAAATAACCACAGCTCGGATGGTTTAAACAATAGAAATTTATTTCCTTGCAGTTCCGGATGTTGGATATCTGAGATCAGGTGTCAGCAGGATTGGTTCATTCAATGCAGGAATTTGGGGGGGCACGCAGTTCAGCCCATGACACTGTGGCAAAAGGAATGTTTGAAACTGATGTGAGATACTGTTGACCAGGCACTGGGGCCTGTTGCACTGCCATACAAATCATTCTCCTGCCCAGAGCTTTGACCTCTCCCCAACTTCAGGGCTTGAATGAGATGCCCATGGTGGGCTGTGGTACCTCGTTTGTCCAGCGGGAGGCAAAAGACCAGACGAACAGCTCAGAAGTGCAGAGGCACTAAGTTTCCATGGGGCAGACTTCCACCAGTGGAAATAGGAGACGGGCAGGAGCCAGGTGGGTACAGTCTCAGCCCTTGCTTCCTCCTGTGGCTGGTCGAACCCCACAGTTTCTCGGTATAGTCTGACAAGAGATGTGTGGCTCCTGGGTGTGCCTGTCAAGAAGCCAGCTCTGAGTCTTTGCACTTGTCGGGACACATGGCCGGCACTGTAGCATGAGTGCTTTAGTATGGGTTTCCATCCCTCCTGGCCTCCCTTCCCTTTTCACTCACTTTCACTGCACCTGTCTACTGAATTCAATCCTTGCCTCAAGCTCTGATTTTAGAGAATCCAAGCTCCTACAGTATTTTACTCACTGTAGAAGTTTTGCCTTAGAGAGATGGTAACACATTTGAATAATAGGTACACAGAATAATAGGCACATTAGATAAGTATTATTCTTCAATATTTATTATACAGCATTCAATCACTCTTCTCAAGTTATTACTAGCAAGGGAGGGACAATAAAGTCATGACAAACTGCTGTGAGCATTAATGAATATTGACTCAACAGCATCCCTGGACTGATATGGATTCAAATGGATACCTCGGCATGCTAAATAAATTTTTATTTTACTTTTTAATGAGAAAATGTGTGTAGTTGAATAAAATTATTTCTTGAACTCTGGTCTTCATCTTTTACAAAGAATGTGTCCTCTTCTAGCCGATTCCATGTTGTTGTCCATGAGACCATCTCATAATAAAGGAAGTCCATGTATAGAATCTGTTGAACCATTAAGTAAAAACTCATTGGAAAACGTTGCCATCTTCAAAACCTCAAATGTTGGAACATAATATCTGATTATTTTGTAAAATTACTACATAGCACTGATATTATACCCCTCAAAGCAATTTTTCTCCAAGTTCTAATTTTCAGAGAGGGATTTCTCAATGCCAGTGAACCCCTTACATACACAGTGTATAGTAAGATCAGGGTCTACTTAATTACCTATGTGCAAATATTGTTCACCTGACTAATGAGCTCTACTTGGTGCCAGCTTTCTGATGTACTGAGTGGCATTAATAAATGGGCAGCTGAGGGTTGGGGCTTTAGCTCAGTGGTAGAGTGCTTGCCCAGTAAGTTCAAGGTTCTGAGTTCGATCCCCAGCACTCCCCTATGGGCAGGAAATAGTATGTATAAACTCTTGACAGATATTAATATTCAGGATTCAAGAATCAGAAATTGGAATCCCTAGGAATTCTCAGGAGTTCCCAAAATCATAACTTTTGTGCAATTTGTATGAATTTAGAAGTTATGATGAGTGACTATGTAGTGGAGGTATTGGGAATTTAGCTCAAGTTGTAGTGTGCTCGCCTAGGAAGTGCAAGGCCCTGAGTTCAATCCCCAGCATTCGCCCCTCCCTCTGGGAAAAAAAAAATGTAGTGGAATTACCTATTATGGGGTTATTCAGAGATTTTCCCTATGGATAAAACTATCCCATGTAATAAATGCCTTGTTTACATTAACAGATATAATAGATTATATACTTCAATAATATGTAAAAATGATACATATTTGACATAAACATTTGATGGTTAAAAATCACTGGAAGAAGGAAACTTTAGCACTAAATAAAGATCAAATAAAATCTTTTAAAAATGGTAAAGATATACAAATATTTAGAAGTTGCTATTCTCACCTCACATGGAAATTTAGAGTACACTACATATACATTGCCCTGTCCAATAGCTTTTTTGTTTGTTTATTTGTTTGTTTTTGGTGTCAGGGATTGAATTCAGGGCCTTGCGCTTGCTGGGCGGGCACTCTAACAGCTGAGTTAACCCCCCACCTCTGTCCAACAGTTTTGATCTCTGTTTCGTGAAAAATATTTTAGATGTACAAAACTTTCTTTCATTTTGTGTTGATGTTGGTGGAAATGTTAAGGGCACATCCCGAATTATCTTTAAATTGGATTTCAGGGCTCATGCTACCCAATTTAAGTTCATTTCCTTTTTTAGTAATAAAAATATTTCATTTGCTTGTCCCAGGTTTGGTTTTCTATTGACCATAATTTTCCTTTTGCTGACAAATTTTTTAGATCAATTTCTATTTTCATATCGAAGCATTTCATAACAGCACTCACATCTTATTCTCTCTGCATTTGTTTCTGGTAAATATTTATAAGAATTCATAGTCTACAGAGAATATCCATACTCTGCAAAACCCCAGGATTTGAATACTGTATGGTTTGGGTCTCCTTTACCAGGAAGTTTAACGGCACTACGCAGAAGGAAATTAAAGCCTTATTTTGTTTGCGAACCTGTTATTTCTTGGAAAACTACTCATAGGATTGTATAATGTATTTTATGTGTACAAACTTAGTAATATTTATTTATTTCCAAGAATGATTTGCAGCTAGCAGCAGGGTAGCCCATGAACACTCAGTCACCCGGGGCACTTAAAACATTTCTGATAATGTGATCACTCTCTTCTGCATGCCACCACGTCATGAACTCTATTTGTCAACCCTCACACCTCTTGACCTTGCTCTGCACTTGGTGTCTGTGAATCCTTCAAACCAGTACCATCTGCTGATTATTAAGCATTAATTCTCACAGGAGAATTACAATATGTTTTCTCACTTTCTTGACGTTGGTGGGAGGCGGATTCAGAAGAATGTAAATTTCCCAAGAAATTCTGGAAAGAATTCCTGTATGAGGGGCTGGGCATTTAGCTCAGTGGTTAGAGTGCTTGCCTAGCAAGCACAAGGTCCTGAGTTCGATCCCTAGCACCAAAAGAAAAAAATTCTTGGATGGAATATTGGTAGGTTGGTAGCAGATGATGAGCCTTCTATAAGAGAGTTTTTTATTGCTACCATAATGGCGAGTCCCACCTTAAATCTGGGTGTTGTAGGAGAGTTAACTTGAGTCCAGCCTGAGAAACAGACACATCTGGACACATCCAGACACCTGGTGGGGGGGACTTCCAGAAGCCAATTTCTTTTCTTTTTGTCTCATTTGTTACATGTATCTTATTGTTTTATTTAAAAATTTAGATGGTTAAACACATGCTATAAAATTTACTATTTTTAACTGTTTTGAGTGTAGAGCCCAGTAGCATTAGGTGCATTCACATTGTTGTATAACCATCACTGGCCTCCATCTCCAGAGCTCTTTTCAAATTGCAGAACTGAGACTCTGACCCATTAAACAGTAACTCCCATCTGCCTCTCCTCCTAGCCCCTGGGAACCCCACTTTCCTTTCTTTCTCTAAATTTAACTACTCTGGGTGCCTCATATCAGTGGAAACATAGGAGTATTTGTCCTTCGCAACTGGCTTTTTTCACTTAGCATCACTGAGGCTATTTTTTGAAGGCACCTAAACTCTCAGGAAGGAATGTTCCCTAAGGGCAGCAGCAGAGAGGTTCACATTGGGATTTGGAGCATTGAGCTTCTTCTGAGTCCAAAGCAAAACTTCTCTTCAGAGTGGTCCTCCACCTTGCTCCTCCTGACCTTGAGTCCTGTAGACATCTTCGTTGTGAGTTCTGTGGCGAAGGAAGCCCTGTTGTATTGTATGACCAGTGGCAGAGATAAGGCTGGCATTTTATGAGGACCGGGAGACAGTGCAAGTGGCACTGACATCATTCTCTCTCTGTGGGCTTTGAGGAGCAGCAGCAGGGAGACATTAGATCAGCTTCATGTAGGCGGGTAAGTAGCGAGATATGGGTGGCCTATATACTTGCTGCATTAGAGTGGCAGTTTCTTCACTGGTGTTGGGAGTATCTTTAGTCTGTTCAGAATACTGTGGTAAAATGCCACAAGTTGGGTGGCTTATAAAGAACAGAAATTTTCCTACAGTCAAGGAGGGAAGTCCGAGATCAAGGTGTGAGCAGATTTGGCATCTGGTCAGGACTGCTTCTTTAAAGCTGCGGTCTTTTCTCTGTATGTCACAAGGTAGAAGGGCGGAGCATCTCTCTTGCCTCCTCTTAAAAGGGAACTTACTGACTCATCACTTCCCAATGGCCTTATCCCCTGATACTATGATCTTGGGGACCGGGGTTCCAACGCATGACTTTTGGAGGATACAAACATTCGACCATAGCAGGGGGAATTCTTTCATTAGCATATATGAGAGATCTAGAAATAACTGAGGAAGTTTTGAGAGATATTGGATGTTTGTAACGGGGTGGGGAAAAGAGGTAAAAACAATGCCTGTGAATGGGACCACTGATCACCGCAGTTTGGTTTAACTGGAGAAAGCAGGTGTCACTTCAGCAGTATGTGATTTGGGAAACAGAAAAGAAAACAATCACCAGTGCATAGCGGTGATCCTCTATCAGCTTTTCTCTTTCTTTATTGATGGAAGACTTTAATCAGCCAGGGGACTATCACTCTCGGGATCCCTCTCCCTGGTCTCACATGTGCTGGGTATAGAAATGCTAGAAGATTCCATGTGTCCTTCTTCCATGGCCAGAGAAGGATTTACTGCTTCCTTCAAAGGCAGTGGAACCAGCAGCACTTTGAGTTATTAGAAGAAGTCTATGATAATCTTCAAAGACTTCTAGGATAAGACTGCAAAATACTCGGGGACCCTTCACTGAGATTTTGGTATAAAGTCCCGTAAAAGTGTCTGTGCCCATCAAAGATTGTGTCAAATATGAGTTTACCGAGTTCTCCCTTTGTGCCTAGTCCTTTGGTGATCAGAGCCAGCCTCAGAGCACAGGGCGTGGCAGCCATCAGAACTGTCACCAGACGTGCTATACGGGGGTAGTGTCAGCAAGGTTTGGGGACTGACAGTGTGATAACGTCATGCAAGGCAGTAGTTGAGAGGTCATGTAGAAAGCTTGCACAAGTTTAATTTCCTTAACAGCTCCTTGTAAGGCATCCATCAGTATGCGATTCCTCTTTGTTAATCCTGCATCCTTCATCAAGCTGAAGAGCAGAGGGACCTGTGGAGGTGACGTGTTACAAGCCATCCCACGGTAGTGGCTCAGGCGTTCATACTCACTTCCTGTCAACACAGAGATGGACCTACGAACCGAACAACATCCCACCGCCGAGGATGTAACCCACAGGTAAGAAGGCAGGAAAGAGAAAAGAAGTTGTTCACACAGGGCGGCAGGTGGCTGCTTTTAACTCCCCTTGCTGTGAGGGAAGGGGCGGGAGTGGAGAGCGGGACGTCTCATAGTGGGAGGAAGGGCATAATCATAGGCAAAACGACTTCTGCGTGATAGGGGAGTCTTTCAGCTGCACTCGGAATTAAAGGCCATTACGCCATCCGAGGATGCTCCGGGGCTCTGCGGAGTGAGGGCGGTAATAGGCCTTTGGCACTGGCAGGGAATTACCGCCACAGCATTCCCTAGATTTCTCGGTTTTCTGAAAGGCAAACAGAGACAGAAATCACTAGAGCAATAAAAATGCTCTTAATGTTTTTGAGGCACACAGTAGAGAGAGTGAATTTTGAGCCATTGCGGATAGTGTCCGGGAGCACTTTGAAACCAGAAAGCAAATGGAGCATGTGGACGTTCAGGGAAAGGAGGAAGCAAAATCACCTCTGTCCACCCCGCTGCCCACAGCAGACCCAGGAGGCCGCCTCTGCTCCGTGTGCCCTGCCCTGCCCTCCACATGGCTTGTTCCCACGTTTGTGCTCGGAAGAGCTACGTTGCTATGGACAGTTTCATAAGTCTCCTGGTGCAAATGGAGAAGAATTTCGTAAGATAATGCCAGGTTATTTCAGAAGAGATTGAGCCAACATAACAAGCAGACACAATGCACGAATCCTGAATTAGGAAAAGATGATAAAAGACATTTGGGACAGTTGGGGAAATTTGAATATGAAACGAATATTGATTATAATGTGGATTTTTTTTTCCTGTAGTGGGATTTGAATCCAGAGCTTTCAGTCTTTTTTTTGAGACAGGGCTTTGCTAAATTTCCCAGACTAGGATTGAACTTGCAATTCTCCTGCCTTAACCTCCAAGAGAGCTGGGATCACAGGTCTGCACCACCACATGTGGTTCTGGAATTACTGTTAATAAAAAAAAGTGAATGGTGTAAGAGTTACGTATGAAAATGTTCCTTCTTGTTCTTTCTTTCTTTCTTTCTTTCTTTCTTTCTTTCTTTCTTTTTCTTTCTTTCTTTCTTTCTTTCTTTCTTTCTTTCTTTCTTTCTTTCTTTCTTTCTTTCTTTCTTCCTTCCTTCCTTCCTTCCTTCCTTCCTTCCTTCCTTCCTTCCTTCCTTTCTTTCTTTCTTTCTTTCTTTCTTTCTTTCTTTCTTTCTTTCTTTTTCTTTCTTTTTGAGATAGGGTCTCACTTTGTAGTGCAGGCTGGCCTAGAACTCACTATGTAGCCCAGACTGGCCTTGAACTTGAGGTGATCCTTCTGCCTCAGCCTCCTGAGTGCTGGCATTACAGGCATGTGCCACCACGCCTGGCTCCTTTTTCTTTCTTAAGAGTATTTAGGAATGAACTGCCAAGATCACTACACTTCATTTTCAAATGGCTCAGGAAAGCAGTGTATATCTGGAGAAAAAGAAAGAGAGACCTATAGACAGAGAGACACAGAGAGAGAAGAGAATGAGAATAAGAGGAGAGACAGGGAAAGAAGGAATAGGAGAAAGTGAAAGAAGAAGAGAACAGAGGAAAAAGGCAAACATGGTAAAATGGTGGAGAATACAAAGGGTGATCGAAAGATACAGTGAATGTTTAAGTTTAAAAAAACTCATTATAGTAACAGATATTGCTAAGAACAATGGGATGAGTGTGTCAGAAGCAAGGGGGACTATTTTGAGGGTATTAATGGCAACATGTCTCTTACTGTAATAACAATTTAAATTTAAATGTTCACTATTTTATGGTAACTCTTGTTTAATTAAACGTTTACAGCAATTTCTGTGAAATAAAAACATGTTGGCTCACTCTTATCCACCTTATTCACTGATCTGACATTGTGGGCCTTCTGGGTCTTCCTTAAAGACAAAATGGCCATGAAAGGTAAAGGTTTTGGATCGATTTGGGTATTGCAGCAGCCACCGCAGAGCAACTGAAGACACTCATGAAATAAGACTTACAGGACTGTTCGAGAAAGTGGCAAGAACGATTGGATGCCTGTGTTCAAAGTGAGGGGGACTATTTTGGGGAGGATGAATGGTAATGTGTCTTTTACTGTAATAAATTTTTTCAAAAATCAAACATTTACTGTATGTTTTTGAGCATCTCTTATATATGCATGTCTGAACTTTCTCAAGATGAAAAATTGTGAGAAGAAAAGAAAAAATGGTTGAACCTGCTAGAATCTAGTTAGAAAAACTGAACTCACTCCAGGTCTTTGAAACAGAAGGGTTTTAATACAAAGAATCGGCGTCAAAGGTGCTGGGGAGAGAGGGAGGGCACAGGAAGGAGGTGGAAATGGAAGGGCCAAAGGAAGAGACAGGAATCACCAGAAACCAGAAGTTTAAGGCCTGCGCTTGCAGCTGTGTCTTGGACCCACCTGAGGCAGGGCAGGAAGTGAGGAAAGAGGTGCTTCCCCAGCCCTCTTCCTCTTCCTTCCACTGTCAGTGTCACTAGTGTCTGCCACCAAAGATCAAAGCCAGAAGTAGAAGGCTTCTTTCTTCATCCTGCTTTCTAATCTCCACCAATGCCTTCCACAGCAGCACCTAGCAGGAAGCCCTCAGCAGGGCATCCTGGGGAATGTAGTTTGCAGACTCCAAGCCCTGGCAGTTCAAAGCTGAGTGTGACAAGATGTGGCACTCAGAGGCATTAGGTAGCATAGGCCATCCCCCAATCCCCAGCAGTAGGCAGGAGTTCCCTCTGCACCCCATCTTTGCTAGCACTTGGTATGTCTCACTTTGTAACTTTTGGATCCAGTGGGACTTCAGTGATAGTTCATTGTAGTTTTAATTGCATTTCGGTTCATCTCATATGGCCAGCTTAAAGATTTCCTCCTTGGTAAAGCACGCGTCTAATGAGTATGTTCTACTGTACTCTCTTTTTATTGCATTCATCTCAAGTGATAGCTACACATTTGTTTGTGACATTATTTGATTATTATTGGTCAACTCCATAAATGTGTAAGTTCTGCAAGAGCAAGATGTGTCTTTTGTATTCTGCTGTGTTCCTCATGTCCAGCACATTGCTAAGCACATTATACACACTGGATTTTTATATTGAATGGATGAATGAAGAGAAATTAGCTTTGATACCAACTGTGTGCGCTACAAGAAGTCCTGGATTGGACTGAGAAGAGAAACATCACCTAGACACTTCTGTTAAGGACTACATGAATTACTGAGAGGGTGTGGTTAACTCCAGAACCCCAAGGAAGTATGCCATTCTTCATAATTTGTTACACACGCACACACATGTTTTTGTAAATACAATGGGAAAATGTGGTGGAGGAAGCGGCTCACCTCATGATGGCCAGGAAGCAAGCAGAGAAAGAGGAAGAGACCAGCACCCCACAGTGGCCTACAGACTCCCACTAGGCCCCACTGCCTTCCAACAGAACCAAGATGAGGACAAAGACCTATGAAATTTGGAGGGACATTACAGGCCCAGACTATAGCACACAAGCAATTGCTTAGAGGCAGGGATACACTTACAATAAATGAATTATGAAATCCCAGATGAAAACGTGGTATCTAGGTAGAGTTTGGGAGAGAGAACCCTGAACTAACTCAAGCCAGATGTATGGTGACCAGCTGACCACCCTGGCTTGCCTGGGACTGAAGGGTTTCCTGGGGCAAGAGAATTTCAGGGCTGAAACCAAACTCCTGGGAAAATCCAGGGATGAATTGATCATCCTGGGCACCATCCTGAGTTGCAACTGGGAATAGAAAAAACTTCACCCTTTATAGACTGAGATCTGTCGTGTGTGTGCTGCATTCATTCTAACAAAGAATTGGCAGCGTGTTAAAATGTAGGCTCATTTTAAGAAGTTTAAATTCACAGTGGTAATATCAGATGTATATTGTACATATATGTGTAAGATGTGATAAAAATACAGTGTTTAAATAAAAAATGTATTATGATGAAAGACATGCTGCCATTCATCTCCCCCGAAAAACTCCCCCCCACTTCCAACATACTTATCACATTGTTTTTGCCACTTTCTGAAGCAGTCCTGGAAGTCCTCCTTCAGGAATGTTTTTAGTTGTGCTGTTGTGGTTGCCTCAATGTCTGAATCGGTTGAAAATGTTTACTTCCTTTTTTTTTAAATTTTATTTTAATGGTACATTTTAGATGTACATAGTGATAACATTCATCATAGGGGATTTGTACCTGTACATGACATATCTTGTTGCTTCTTTTTTTCCCATTCCCCTCCCCTCACCCCCTCCTCCCTCCCTATTTACAAAAGCTTTGTTTCCATTTTTTCCTTCCATTTCTTATTTCTTTTGTTCTCTGTTCCGTTCCCCCCTCTTGTTCCCTTTCCCGTTTGGACATTTCCTTCCCTTTCCCAATATAATACATTTTAGTCTTTATTTACACTTTCAGTTTTTCACACCAGAGAAACAATGCTGTATTTAAACATCTGTGTCTGATTTATTTCACTTAAGAGTGTGGTCTCAAGATTCATCCATTTACCTAGGAATAGCTCAAGCGTATCATTCTTTACGGCAGAGTAGTACTCCACTGCATAAAAAAACCACATTTTCTTTATCCATTCTGCTGGTGATGGTCATTTGGGCTGTATGAATTACCAAAACTGGATCAAGAAGATATAAAACTCTAAATAATCCAATGTCAGCCACTGAAATTGAAGAAGTAATTAAAAACCTACCAACAAAGAAAAGCCCAGGTCCTGATGGATTCACTGCTGAATTCTACAAGAAATTTAGAGATGATTTAATGCCACTAATTCTGAAACTCTTTAACTAAATTGAAATAGAAGCAATACTCCCAAATTCATTCCTGGAAGCAAGTGTTACCCTGATACCAAAACCAGAGAAAGATCCAACAAAAAAAGAGAACTACAGGCCAATCTCATTAATGAACATAGATGCAAAAATCCTCAATAAGATGCTGGCAAACAGAATGCAACAAGTTATCAAGAAGATTATACACTATGACCAAGTAGGATTCATTCCAGGGATGCAGGGATGGTTCAACATAGGAAAATGTTTACTTTCATGGTTATTTTGTCTGTGGAGAACAGCTAGAAGGCCTCAGTGCAAGATCTGGTGAATGAGGTGGATGAGGACACACTGTAATGTTTTTACCAGCCTGGTTTTCCACTGGATGGCAGTCAGCAACAGCATTCACCATATTTTTTTTTAATCATACCTTGCAAAGACATTCGTGAAAGAGGACTTACAGAACTGCTTTAGAAGTGGCAAAAACGATGGGATAAGTGTGTTTGAAGTGAGTAGGAGTATTTTGAGGGGTATTGATGGCAATGTGTGTTTTATTGTGATAAATTTATTTAAGTATCATCCTGTTTTTCCATTACCCCTTGTGTTTTGGAGGAATTTTTTAGACTGTATCTTCTAATATTTGAAAATGATGTGAATAAACCAATGAACAATTTAAAATTCTTTCTTTCTTTCTTTTTCTTTCTCTTTCTCTCTCTCGCTTTCTTTCTTTCTTTCTTTCTTTCTTTCTTTCTTTCTTTCTTTCTTTCTTTCATTCTTTCTTTCTTTCCTTCCCTCCCTCCCTCCCTCCCTCCTTCCTTCCTTCCTTCCTTCCTTCCTTCCTTCCTTCCTTCCTTCCTTCCTTCATGGGACTGGATTGAAACCAGGCTCTTGCACTCTACCATTCACTTACATCTCCAGGCCCTCTCACCCCCTCACCAGTTTTTATGTTTTGAGACATGATCTTACTAACTTATAGTTTGAGGCAAAGTCTTGCTAAGTTGCCCAGGCTGGCCTTGAACTTGTGATTCTCCTGCCTCAGCCTCCCAGTCAATCAATAACTTTTAATGAATAACATTAAGTATGTCAAAGAAGAAATAAAAACTCTCCTGAAGAAAGACAAGAAGCATATAGAGCAGTCACAAATCTTTGTCATGAATTTAGCACTTGCATATGAATCTTGGTGGATAGTCACAAGGATGGTGAAGATTTTGGTCAATTTGTGAGCAGTTGATACTGTAGTTGTGTGTAACTAGGAGTGGTGTTCAGGTCTTGGTTATCTGGGGTCTAGGGCCACCTCTGACACTCGACAAGGAAATTACCGCCTGTGAGACATGGTACCCATGCTATCAGCATTTGCTGACGTGGACCAGAGGGTTTGCAACTACTTGAGTTTCTAGAAAGCAGCTGCAGGCTGCAGAGTTGACCTCACAAATTTCATCTGCGTTGGGTGATGAAGTGGCTCAATGGCACCTGGTGTGTGTGTGTGTGTGTGTGTGTGTATGTGTGTATACATGCATGGAGTATGTATACATACACACATACTCCAAAGGCTTGGTGAGACAGTTCTGTAAAGTTACCCTAGTGGATTTGGTGGAACAGCCAATGGCGTCCATGGACACCATTGCCCGCATGGTGGTAACAGCTGCAGTGTGCAGAAGCCCCTCTCTCCATGGTGAAAGGCTTTCCTCCTCCAGCTCATGAGTGCCCCTCTTCCAGGTTTTAATTCTCTTCACATTGCTATTTTTAAATGATTAATATATAATTTATTGTGGTTAAAAGCACATAACATGAGATTTACCCTCTAAAAAATTGTTAAGTGTACCCGACAATATTGTTAACTGTAAGCACACTGCTGTGTAGACCCCCAGAACTTTTTCATCTTGCACAATAGAAATTCTATATTCTTTGAACAGCACCCCTGTTTCCCTGCCCCCAGTTTCTGGTGACCATTCTTCTCCTTTCTGTTTAGAGGTGCTCTTTCTTGTCCTTTGGGCTCCATTTCATCCCAAGGGTCCCATCCTAGTCTGCTGGACCATCATGTTCCTGCTTGTTTTCTCATTCCTAAACATGTTCTTCCTGAGTGACCTCATTATAGTACTGGGTGTAATAGCAAAACATGATTTTGAAATAATTTACAAGTTGAATGGCACAGGATTGCTGAAATATGGGCTATTTTTGTACTGGAACACTATTTGTCATTTGATCAAAACTGTACTGTAAGACTATATTTACTGACACAGAGAGAGATGTTTGTGGTATTGCTTACTTAGTAAGCCAAATTATAACATTACATGTATAATGTGATCTTATTATACCTTTAAACAGATAAATATACAATAATATTCGACTGAGCGTTCACCAAAAATATTAAAAGTATCACTGGGTGGTGGAATTATGTGTGATTTATGTATTATTTCTGCAATTCCTAGTTTTTCTACAAGGAAAATATATTTTTAGTGTTATGAAAGAGAAATACATGCACTAAGGAAAAATTCTCTAAGGATATAAATCCCATACTTGGAGAGTTGATTGTGTGCAACTCTGAGATAAAGATCCAACCAGTCCTCTTGGGTGCCGTGTCAGCGCTCCTGCCAGGAAGATAACCTGCCCTCTTACTTACTAGACCTTCTTAAAGTCAGGCTTTAATCCCAGCACTCTGGGAGGCTGAGGCAGGAGGATTACAAGTTTGAGCCCAGCCTAAGCAACTTGGTGAGACCCTGTCTCAAGATAAAAAATAAGAAGTGGGCCAGGGATGTAGTGAAAGGCTTGGGTTCAATCCTCAGTACCAACAAAAGTTAAAAAAAAAAAAAGACAGACTTTATTCCTATTTTAATAGAAATGTGTTTTTTTTTTTTTCCTGGAATGATGAGGCCTTGGATATGACTTTTTTTTTTTTTTCCTGTTGCAACTATTGTAAGGCCAACCTCACTGCAAATCACTGGGATCCATTCAACCCGTGAGAATGCAAAAATACACTGGAGCCTGACTCTGAACCATCTGCCTTATGTGTGAACAGATGCAACAGGTACCAAGGCTTAGACATCTGGATAAGTATTCTTGAAGCTATATGGTCTTTGCCGTTGTTATCATTTATAACTTTTTGGGGAAGCCTGGTTTGGTTGATAATGACAATGATTACTATCTCATTTATTAAGCACAGAACCTAGTGACTACTGTATATGCACTATCTTATTTTAATCCTTACAACCAATCTGTGAGATGAGCAATATAGTCTGAAATTACACAGGAGAAGACAGGCATGGAGTTCTTGCAAGGTCAGCTTGCAAAGAAGCAAAGGCCAGGGCCCTTCTGCATGGTTTTGAATCCAGACAGGAACTCGTCTATGCTGCCTGCAGACCTGCACTGAAAGACTACCCTGATCTTACAGCCGCCCATGTTCTTGCACTAAATCATGAGTGCCCAGGTTAATCACAGGCTTTATTCTCCACGCTTGCTCAGAAAGGTTTGAGTTGAAGAATTGCTACCAGAGCTAAAAATGTGCCTCGGTCAGGCTCTGAGGACCTGAATCTTCAAGGAAGCATTCTGAAAATGAAATGAGCAGCAGCAGCAGCGTCTGGCTATTGTTGCCCTCCACAGGATAGCTGTAAAGGACATCACCCATTTGCATAAATAATTATGAGTCTTTTTCTGAAAAAAGAAAAACGTAATTTTCTTTAAAATTCTATCCCTTTGAGAGTCTGAATAGGGTTCTTAAAAATCCTTAGCTTTTTAATGTGTTCGTCTCGTAAAATATAAGCATGTGAGGTAATGCAGATATTAATTAGCTTGATTTTTCTCAATTAAAGTGAACGACTGAATTTATGCATGCATTAAGGGTAGAAAATCTCCTGCTTTCGGTCAGAGACATTGGGTTCTGTCCCTTGCGAGGCCTGTGACCTTAGACTTGTCACTTGACCTTTCGAGTCTCAACTTCACCAACTCTGAAGTGAGTCTCCTACCAACTTCAGGAGATTGCTTTGAGGCGTAAACCATCAGGCAGCCGCTCCGAATTCTCTCTGTGCACCTGGCCCCAGTGTCAGCCTTCCCAGAGGATGAGCTCTGAACATCCTCAGACTGCAAAGCACTTTTGCTCTTTAAATGGCTGATTAGCTCACAGAGGTAGTGTCTTTTAATGCAAGTTCTATATGTGCAGTGAGGTGCCAAGTTAACAACCCAAGAAAACAGAAGGCTTATGTTTTTCCGCATAATAAACTGTGAAGAAATGAGCAGGGCCAGCTCTCCAGCCTCTCTATTAGAGCTAGTGCTATAAAACACAGAACATACACACGAAATCTTCTTTGAGCTCCAGTACTGCTCTGGTGGACGACACAGTGCCAAGGATTACTCAGAAATGCTCTTGAACCTGCAGCTAGACTTTAAGATCACCAGACCTGCTCATTTGAGCTCTTGCATATGAATCCTATCGTGTGTCAGACGCTGTGTTCTGGAGCTTCTGAAATGGGTAAGACACAGAAAGGAATAACACCCAGTCTTGCTCCAATGCCTGGGTCTCATGCGTTGACACATGCAGATGGTAGCCTGTGGCAGAGCTTGGGCAGAACTCCTCCCAGGCCACTGTGGGAGTGCGGAGATCCATTCTGCTGGCTCCCACACATAGGAGGGTCTGATGAACATGAAAATCATCCGCAGCCATGCAACCCCAGAAAAGCTCCAAGCCACTTCAAGAGTCTCGCTCATACGGAGAGTCTTTATTTCCCCAGACAGTTTACCCCACCCTATTTACATGTCGAAGGAGGTGCCACCCTAACCTAGGGCCAAAGCACAGCTCCAAAGTATGTGCCCCGGAAGTGCTTTGCTTCCACTGGCCCTAGAGGCTCTGAGCAGACACAGAAGGGGACACATGAGCAAGGCATGGTCCCTGTCTTCTAGAAGCCTTTGGTCTACCAAAGTCTGAGATTCCCCAGGGTTGCTGTCACCAATTACCACACACCAGGTGGCCTAAAATAGTTGCAAGGGATTTCTTCACAGATCTGGAGGCTACATGTTCAAAATCAAAAAGTGAAGAAGGCCATGATCCCTCCGAGACTTTGGCAGAATATTTTTGCCTCTCTCCTGCTTGAAGTGGTCAGGAGAGTTCTGGGGCTCCCTGGCTTGTGGGTGTATCGCCCATCTCTGCCTCCATAGTCACATGGCTGGCTCTCCAGGTCTTCACATCATCTTCCCAAGGCCAAAAGATCTATTGGTTCAAAGGCCCACCCTATTCCAGTATGCCCTCATCTGAGCTCATTACTTCTGCACCAACCATGTTTCCAAAGTTCATGTTCTGACGCCGTGGGGGTTAGGACTTCCACATATTTTTTTAGGGAGCATGATTCAAGCCATAATAATGAGGTCAGGTGAATGTACAAATGGGAAGTCTTCTCTGGTTTCCTTCCTTCCCTCCCCTGTCTGCTTTTTCCCCAGCCTGAGTGTGCTTTTGCTCCCAGTGGCCTGCCTTGGCCTTGCATGGGAGTTTACAAACCATTTTTGGAGGAAGCAATCAGGCTGGTGAACAAGGATAATAATGCCTATAAATATAGAATTGGAAAAACTTATGTTAAAATCTCCTTGGCAGAGAGTAAGTGGTCAGCTAATAGCTTCTGCATTAGTATGTTTTCCATTGCTATAACGAAATACCTGATATAAGATAATGTATAAAGAGAAGGGGTTTATTTAGTTCACAGTGTTAGAGGCTCAAAGTCCAGATTAAATGGCCCTATCTCTGCAGCCTCCAGTGAGGTTTCATGATGGCAACACGTGAAAGAAGCATCCCAAAGTGAGAAAGGAAAGCAGAGAATGGATAGGGGGTGGTCTTGCTCTTTTATAACCACACCTTTCGTGGGAACAAACTGGAGTCCCATGAGAACTGTTATTCCCTTCCAAGGGCAGCATCGCCAGTGACCTGCCCCACTTCTTAAAGATCCCCCCACTTTCCAACATTGCCACACAGAAGGACAAAGTTTCCAACACACAGATTCTTGGGGGGTCGGTGAGGCAAACCGTGGCAGTTACATTTCTTCCTGTTTTCTAAGGAAGGAGTGTGTTGGAGAGTCTGGGAGGACACACAGAGCTTGGTAGGTGGAGAAGGAGAGGGCACATAGGGGATCATGTGCTCTTCATAAGAGATGAGGCCTCCTTTGAGGATAGCACAGCATCCGCATCCCCTAGGGTTTGGGACAGCCATTGAGCAGATTCCCACAACCTCTCCAAATGCGTTTCGATGGCCAACTCTGGAAATCCAGACATGAGAACAAGGGGGATGGGGGTAGGGACTTCCCTCTCTTTCTTGGACAGTTCCTAAGCATGTACCGTTGGGCTTCACCATGCTGTAGGTGAGAAGAGCATGGTGGTAGAGATGGGAAAGCCTTGCTCTTGGTCCTGTGTTTGCACCAGTGAAGTGAGAGGTTTGGGCTCATGTTCTGAGATTCTCACTGAGCTCCAGAGCCGGGCCTTGGTATGAGCAGCAGAATTATGGCATCAAGTAGTTGCTTTGCTGATGAGGGGCAAATGGCATTCACCTTTTGAAGAAATTATGGTACTTATAAAATTTGTCTTCCAACCTTAAATCTTTATGCTTCTGCCACCCTCATGCACATATTGGTACATCATCTCCAACCTCCTGTTTGGAGCAAGAAAGAGTCATTTAGAATTGTTGATTGAGCTGGGGATTTAGCTCAGTGGTTAGAGTGCTTGCCTGGCAAGCTCAAGGCCCTGAGTTCGATCCCCAGCACCAAAAAAAAAAAAAAAAAAAATCGTAGAATTGTTGATTGCTCTTTAGTATGAAGGAATTTTACTTAATTATTATCCATTTAAGACATTTGAAAATAAAATGCTATACATTTCTTCTTGAAGGAATTTAAAACATCTGCAAGCAAACAGGAATGTCTTTTATCCTAATGACGGTCATCAGAGAAGCCTGAACTTGTGCCTGACCTTAGCCTGTTGGGATACCTAGAGTTAGGTGATGGGTGATTGCATCCGTTTGTTGTGTGCTACAATAGCAGAATACCATGGACTGCACAATTCATGAACAACAGAGACTTACTGGCTTAGAGTTCTGGAGACTGAAAAGTCCAGGTCAAGGTGCTAGCAGCTAGCGAGGGTCTTCTTATTGTGTCATCACAGAGAAGAAGGCAGAAGGGCAAAGGGGGCAAAACTGGACTGAACTCACCCTTTTGTCATGGCACTAATTTTTCAATGGCCTACCACTTCCAGAGGTCACACGTCTTAGTACTACCACAGTGACAACTACATCTCCACATGAATTTTGGCTGCAACATTCAGACCATAGCAGGTGGTCTTCATCGATCCCTGTGCCTCCGAACAGAGGCTGTGAGTTGCTGTGTCTGCTTGAGCTCAAGGTGTGGTGGACTTAATGTGGTCAACTCAAGCCAGAACGCCCAGCTGGACTGAGTTGATGTGATGCTGGGCGTACAAGACCCACCTGAGGGTTGTTGCTGATGCAACATAAGGCAGAGTGGGAGCCGAAGCTAGTTGGCAGGCTGTTTCCCAGGAGAAGCTCTGCTGAGGCTGGTTCTCCTGAAGGGAACTCAGCTGTTCTCATCGAGGAAGGAGCTCGGGGCCTTGCTGTCATCGAGGATGGCTGCTGTTGCTTCAGAGGAGCTCTGGTTGTTATCTCTGCTGCGAGCATCGTATCCTGGTTCCAGTGAAGATTTCTTCAGCCATCATATGCAGACACAGACGTACATGGGACAGTGCTGTGGGCTCTCAGCCCTCGATTGGATCTTTTGGTCTCCAGTGCCTAGATGGACATTCAGCACTTCCTGCATTTGGCTTGTGGGTAAATATTGTAACTTATAAATGTCCTCTCTATTAAATCTGCTCTCTTACAACCACTGGCTCTGAAAATCTAAGACACAAGGGAAGATCCTCTTCTTCCGAAAAGTCTCTAGGCTCTCTGATTCTGAGCTCCAGACAGCCTTTAATGGAGAAGTCCTCCATCCCTGCACTGCAGAAGCCTGGTAATGGTACCTGCAGTTTCGTGGCGAGGGGCACCCATGAACCTCATGGTTCCAAGTTCTGCTGTCCCAAGCCCTGTGTATTCTCAGGCAGGAAGCAGAAAGCAGCTGACTCTGCTACTCATGGACATCTCAGGCAAGAGGAAGGCCGAGAGGTGCTGAAAGAGCTTCAGTTTGAGCAAGTTGAAGGCCACAACACACAGAAGAAAATCCTGTACCTCATGTGAGAAAAAGTTCTCAAATTCATGCTGACTCTATTGCAATAAAGGAAAGAGATGACAGTTATTTAAAATGTGTGCTGATTGGGAAAAATCCCACTTGGCTATTTACCTGGATATCGTTCCAGTTATACCACAGCACTATAGAGCATTATAATATTATATTTTTAAGTGTTTTAGAGTAACATGGCTTGTGCTTTACATATGTCTATTCAATTTTCTGTTATTTAATTTTTTCCTAGGTTCATTGAGGTATAAATTACATGTAGGAGGATTCTCCATGTAGAGAGCAATTTCGTTACCCAAATTGTTTCCTCCTGTTTGTTTGTGGCCAAGCTGCTCCCCTGACCCCCAGGCTAAAGCAAGCACTAATCTATTTTCTGTCATTACAGTATTGCTTTTTCTAGAACTTCATATAATTAGAATCATATATTTAGTTTAATAGTTAATAGAATCACGTATTTAGTTTTTGTGTCTCATTTTATTGAGTGGAAAGTTACTGAGACTCATTCATGTTATGCGATTTGACATTTTGTTCTCTTTTTTATTGCTAAGCAGTAGTCCCTTTCATGGATGTACCATGATGTATTCATCCATTTATTACTTGGTAGATATTTGAGTTGTTTCCAGTTCTTGGCTACTATGACTGATGCAGATATATACATTGTCTTAACCTGTTTGGACTGATATAGAAAAAGACAAGGTGGTTTATAAACAATAGAAACTGACTTCTTACAGCTATGCAGGCTGGGAAGTCCAAGGTCAAGAAGCCAGCAGATTCAGCTCCTGGTGAGTGTCTGCTCTCTGGTTCATAGATGGTTTCTCACTGTGTCTTCATGTGATGGAAAAGGTGAAAGAGCTCTCCTGAGTAGGGAAACTTATCCCATCCAAGGAGGCTCCACTTCCCAAGGACCCCAGCTCCTATTTCCAACACCAGAGTTTCATCTAGATATCACTTAAATCGGATATGAACGAGACTCAAGGTACAATTCCTTCTGAGGCAAATCCCTGCCACCTGTGAAATTATGAAACTAGACATGTTACGTACTTCTAAACTGAAATGGTAGGACAGGCCCAGGACAGACATTCTCATTCTGAAGGACCAATAGGAAAGAAGAAAGTGGTCATAGGTCTCAAGTGAGTCCAAAAACTGGGGCCGAGGTCCTGCCTCTGCAGCCTTGCTGGGCTGTCCTGGCCTCCATGGCTTGGCTGGCTTAGTCCCCCATGGCAGCTCCCTGGGTTGGAGTTGCCTGCCTGCAGTTCTCCTGGATTAGAATTGCAAGCCATTGGTTCTACCATTTCAGGCTGTAAGGATAACCCTGTTCTCTGGCTACACAGAACTCTGCCCTATGGGGACTCCCTGGTGGACCCACCTTACCAGAGGCCTTGTACCTGGATGCACCTGAGCCACTTGTTGGGCTCCGTATTTGGAAATCTCAATGAAGTAGCCACATCCTTGTGGTTGTACAGACTGTGCTCTGAGAGAGGTGGAATGATGCCAGTGCCACCATAGTTTACTACTTGAGGCTTCAGGAGGGGAGGTTACCACTGCCTGTGACACACCTGGGCCGGCCCACTGCACTGGACTGCAGGGAGAGGAGCCTTGAAATGTTCTGTCCCTCAAGGGCCTTGCACTCTGAGCCTGTGAGGGGGGAAGGGGCAGAGCCACTAATCTCTAAAAGATCTGGAAAATGGTGTGTGTGTGGGGGCTAGTGAGTTCTCTGAGGTCTCTTATACATACTGTTCTTGAAGACTCTCTTCTAAGACCTAATCACCTGAGGAAGGTCACATCTTCCAAAACCACTACCTTGGGGGTTAGGATTTCATTCAGACTATGAGTTATTTTGGGCTCAGACCTTCAGAGCATGTGCACATCTTGGTGTGACATATATCTTCACTTCTGATGGGGAAATTGAGGGCT
This sequence comes from Hystrix cristata, assembly GCA_004026905.1. NCBI lineage: Eukaryota > Metazoa > Chordata > Mammalia > Rodentia > Hystricidae > Hystrix > Hystrix cristata. The sequence goes on from PVJO010005458.1 coordinate 23,932, forward strand.
GCAGTGTTGTCTCGAAATTCTTAATGATTTTTGAGTAAGAGGCTCCACACTCGCATCTTACGCTAGGCATCCAAATAACCTAGCCAGACCTATGTAAATACCTAGAATGGGATCCTTGGGTTGTAAAGTAAATATATGTTTAACATTGTAAGACATGTGCAAACTGTTTTCCAAAGTGATTGTACTATTTTGCATCCCTACCAGCAATGTACAAAAATTCCAGCTGCTCTGCTCTACGTCCTCATGAATTTCTGTTGCTTTCTAGAAAAAAACTAGAGGAAGGATTAGTACTCCTATGTTGTGAGGGCCTTGCTGCTTATCCATGAACATCCCTCCCTTCCTGTTAGGGTTTAGATCTGAAACGTCCCCCCAAAGTCTCATGCACGTGGAATGCGATTGGACCATAGGGCGACGTACTCAAAAGTGCATTCATTCCTTAATGAGTTCATGGCTGAATGTTCTGTTAGGAGTGGGGCCTGGTGCCCCAGTGGGAGATGGCTCACTGGGGCATGACCTGGAAGGGTATATTCTTGTTCTGGCTCCTCCCTTCTCTCTGCTTTGTGGCTGCCACAGGTTAAGCACATTTTCCTCTGCTGGACCCCTCTGCCATGCTGTTTCTGCCTTGGAGCCTGTTGACCATGGACTAAAGCTGTGAGCCAATACAAACCTCCTCTAAATTGTAGGTGTTGGGTGTTTTGGCCCAGTGACAGGAGACACTGCCCCTCACTGCTCCCCATCTCTCCTTTGGATAGTGACTTCCATGTGTCCATAAGATACTAAAGGTGAAGTTACATAATTATGGTTTTCTTTTTGTTTTCAATGAACACTGTCACACTGTCCACTATCTACAGTTGTACATCAGGCATTTAGGCAACTGTTTTCCAAGCTAATAGACAGAGAATTAAACTATTTTTATTCACAACCAACAGCAACTCTTTAAAAAAAGCCATTTGGATACAATGTACCAATACATGTTCTTGGTAAAAATAATAAATAAATAAATAAATAAATAAATAAATAAATAAAGCCATTTGGGTTCTCCTGAAAGATGCATGTTTGCCATGCTTTTCTTTCAATTTTATCAAAAATAAACATGGAGTTGAAAATACAGCCTCTTTTCAGATAAATGGGCCCCAACAACACAGCCAGCTCCAGACTGCTGCATTCTTTGTGTCAAAATAAAGACTCCTTGAAGTCCAGATATTTCACATATAATTCTTTGCCTATATCTAAAAATCAGCTACCTTGTTCCAGAAGGAAATTAGATTGGTTCGATAGGCTGTACTTGTCAACAAACTACATTTGCTGTGGTCACACCGTGATTTTATAGACATTTCCATAAAGTGACCAAAATTTCTAAGATGACCTGTTTCTTCATAATAAAAGATGCCTATTACATTTTCAGTGATTTCTTAAAATACCATATTGGAAGTATTTCTGTTCCTTAAGTGTCCTGGTAAATATGACACTGTGGCTTGCACTTTTGGACACATTTTTAAGTGCAACAAGCTGTTGTAAAATACCAGTGAATGAACTTCACTGAAATATGTAAACCTGCACAGAGAATATGCTAAAATTCATGGAGGCAAAAGACTTGAGTAACATCACATTTGTGGATAGGGAGACTAAAGGTGTCTGTTTTCTTCCAGTTTGTGAAAAATATATAAAATAATTCCAATCAAAACCCCAATGGTTTTTTGGGGGAAATTGACAAAACTCATTTAAATAATCTAACAAGAAGAATGAGCAGGAAAGAAGAACCAAAACAATATTGAAAAAGATTTTTGAAAAAGAAATGCTAATTTCATTAGATGTCAAACATTTTATAGAAAGTGCCTGCTCTTATTTGGGAAATTTCTTTCTTCTTTACCCCTCCCTCCTCTTCCCTTCCTTCCTTCTTTCTTCCTTTCTTACCTTTTTTTCTTTGTTGTACTATGGATTTAAATTAGGACTGTATCACTGAACTACATCCCCAGCCCTTTTTAAATTTATTTTGAGAAAGGTTCTTGCTAAGTTGCCCAGGTTGGGCTTGTATTTGGGATCTTCCTGCCTTAGCTCCCCAGACTGCTGTTATTATAGGTGTGCATCACAGCACCCAGCATTATTTGGGACATTTCTATTTTTTGTTTATCCTAACAACCAGGGTTAGGGAAAACCAATGATGAATGTTTGAGTAGCAATGTAGTGAATACTGTAGTGAATGTGTGTGTGTGTGTACTCATTCCAATCCATTCCCTGTGTGGACATCATTCCACCCTGTAGGACAGTCCCTGCTGAGGCCCTGAAAGTGACATGCAGCTTTTAATCTTAGTAGAGGGCCCAATATCTTTCTATTCATGCATTCCTTATAATGCCAGGATGTTCAGACTGGTTCCAAGAGCAGATGGATACGGACAGCATTTAGATGACAAAAATAAGTGTATTACTGATACCTCGAGTAACAGACAGAGTCAGTGAATCACTACCACAGCTTCCATAAGCATCTTTCATCATTTCTGGCTTCTTGTTTTGATATTAACTGGAATGAATTTCTTCTAAAATATAATAAGATGGAAGATAAGAGGGGAAAAATTGACTTATTAGTGGAAAGGGAAATGACCCCTCCCCCCTGCAAGAATTAGGTAGTCTTTTAATTTAAAATTCCAGCTGATGAATAATGCTGGTGTTTCCCTAGGGTGACTTTGGTTGGGGTTTCCCCCCAGGCTGAGCGAGCTGGGAAAGGCACAGGCACATTTTTTATGGCTCTGCACCTGCGGGCTCCTTGGTCCCTCCCTCCTCACCTGCCATTCTAGTGCTGGCTTGGGTCATGGCTTAGTGCACCAAGCAAGGCTGAAGATAAGGAGCCATGACCAGCCCTGGACAAAGGCGACACAGCACTACGACTTCAGCTGTCAGCTGTTCATGCAGTTAGATACACACTTAGTGGAGCATCTTCACAACTTCAGATCTGCACCCTCTGAGCTTCCCACAGGCTCCACACCAGGAGCCCATTTCTGGGCTCTGCAGAAAATACTGGGCTGGCTCCTTTCTATCCATCCTGCCTGGTGGTCTGAATAGTTATAGGTGTATGTAAGAATGCACATTTCTTCTCTCACCATTTATTTAGTGATTTAACCATCTCTTTCAAGTGTGGGTGTCGTAACATCTTGGTCAGGAATCATCTCTTCCTTTTCCATAGCACTGATTCTGAATGGCTTCAGATTTATATCTTCTGCTCTGATCTCCCTCGGTGCTTCGGACCTGTGCATTGGCTGCCTGTGGGCCATCAATGGGCCACTGGGACGCGATGTGAATGCTTCCTACATGAAACTCATCCTGTTCCCTGCTCCCTGAGTTGTGCCCATCCCCTTGTTTATCTCAGTGAAAGGCACCCAGTGAACCTCAGTGAAATCCTTCTCGCTCTAGGTTTATAGGTCGGAAATTTGGAACTCATTTTAAATTTCTCTCTCTCCTCTCTCTCTCTCTCTCTCTCTCTCCCCCCCCCCCCTCGATGAATCCCAGGGCCTTATATTATGTTCAGCAAGAACACTACCACTGAGCTACACTCCCAGCTGTGTACATAATCTCTTATATCTGAGTCACTAAGACCTGTTTACTTTGCCTGGTTGGTGATGCTCAAATCCCATCTCTACTTCTTTGTCTTTATTGTCACTAGCTTCTTCAGGAAACCCTTGTCATGTCTGGCCTGGAGTATGTTTAGAGCCACCTACCAGGCCTTCTAGTTCCTTGCTGTGAGTTCTTCCAATCTTGCATCTTCTTTTTTTTTTGTGCCAGGGATCGAACTCAGGGCCTTGTGCTTGCAAGGCAAGCACTCTAACCACTGACCTATATCCCCAGCCCCAGTCTTGCACCTTCTTAAGATGCAAATGAGTATATCACTGTTCTATTTAAAATCTGCCAGAGGCCCTATTATCAGAGGGGCAAAAAGACTCATCACCTGGGCATGCCATCTTCCCCTTCTCCCCAGGTAGGGGCTCTTGCCTACCTTTCCAGCTGGAGCTGTCACCACTTTTCACTGACAACATCCTCTCTGGAGACATTCTGAATTACCCACAGGTCACTGAATGGGCCTCGGTGTCTTACACTTGGCACTTGTCCCCATTAAATGAAATGTGCCCTTGTTCTATCCTGTGAACTCTTACCTACTTCCACATGCAGCTCAAACTTCACAGCCTTTCAGGCACCTTATCTGTCCTTCCAAGGCAGGATGCCTTCTCCCCTCTCCTGTCCAGTAACACTTGTCGTTCAGGGGAGTGAATGCAGCCCGGTGGGCAAGCTCTCTTTGCTGTCCTCCCTCCTCCAAGAGCTGGGGTGGAGGTGGGGTTTGGCCAGGCTGGATCTGCACCTGCCTCGAGTCCAGGCTCCCCCGTTACGATCCAATTTAGAATCACGTAACTTTGAGGGTTGCACATTGCACAAAGATACAAGTATTCTTGGCATTTGTAGGAGGTGTGATGTCAACTTACACAATATGCCTGCAGCTCCATCATCTTTTTTTGGTGGGTGCTGGGGATTGAAGTCAGGGCCTTGTACTTGCTAGGCAAGCATTCTACCACTTGAGCTAAATCCCCAGCCCCTAGCTCCATCATCTTGCCTGCTGATTCTGAAAAGAATTTCAATTTTAATTTTGAGTTGCCTATTCTAGTAGGAGTAGCAGCCCTTCTCTGCTGTTGAGTCTTGGGTGAAGGAAATCGTGTCTGTTCTGACATCCTGAAGGACTGTGGTTTTGTCTGTGTTCCAGGAGAACATAAACTCCATAATACCGGTTTTTATAGCTTCAAAGTTTGGGCACACTCCTGGCACATGAAAGGATGCTCAATAAACCTTGCCTGATTATATAAATATAATAAATTCATATTTTCTCTTGTCCCATCATTCACAGTCTGTACTATGTTGCTGTTGATATTAAAGTGGCCCTGAGGCTAGAACCTCAAAGATTTATCTTTGATTTTACTATCTACGCATTACTGGGGGGGGTGCCTGTTCATTATAACACATCTTGTTAAAGATATGGTGATGAAATGACAGAAGCTGCTGTGCGCTGGACAGGTGTGGTAATTCAGCGATGGGCCACTAACGAATGTTGTAGTTACAAGTTAGAGCCACCAGATGGCTGAAGGAAATGAATTTATTCCCAATCAAGATTTTCAGTTTGGAAATCTGGTATGAAAAAAAACCAGTGATTGGAAAGGAATCAAAAGCCTCTCTCTAGTGAACCCCAAATCACCAACAAAAGCCACACAGTGTCTCCGGACCCCAGCAATGGATTTGTACAGTTTTGGCAGGTTTCTTGGGGGAAATGCTGAATTGTATGTTATCCTTCTGCCGTCCAGCATGGACATGCTTTAAGAATTACAGAATAATTACTGAAATTCAATTCAGTTCCACAAATATTTATTGAGTGTTTAAGTCTCCATTAAACCTATGAGCAGCTTATCAAAGCATATGTTACATGAAGCCAGGCTTATCAGAGATGGAAAATGCATGTTAGATTCAAAGTCAGGATGGATTTCTTTTTCCTTTGTGTGCCTTAGTACTGTTCTCCATTCAAGAAGTGCTGGTGGAAAACAGGTGTGACCTAGAAAATTTCTATGTATTATCTGCAGGAGGATGAGTAAAAGACAAAAAGCAAAAACCTAAAGAGCTGAGGTATTTATAAATCGAGATGCATTTTATATGGCATTTGCATATCAAAACAAGATTTGAAATTATTAAAGATTTAATGTGGTGAGTATAAATCAATATAGACAAAGATCCAGAAAGATCCACACAATTGGTAGAATATGTTCAAGGGGCTCTTTTCTACTTTGGATGATGGCACTTTGTGAAGTTTTGGGAACAAGCCCATGTTTATTTTAGGATGTAAGGAATGAAGTACAAACCTAATTAGAGACAATTTCTTTAATTTACTTGACAAACATATTATGGGGCAGGGACTGGTGAAGGGGACAGTGCTCAAAGAGACAGCATTGGATTAGTGATCCTAATTTCTAATTCTATTAATGTCAAAACAACAAACTTTGTTAACTTGTTCAAGAAATTCTAAAAATTAGGTCACTCTTTAATGCCTACTTAAAAAATATATAGTAAAGTTACCCTTTAGAAATATTCAATATCAGATCATTTAAAAAATTTATGAATGTTGAAGCAGGTATAAAGGAATTCAGAAAAGATTCCTTCATAATGCTGGAGGTATAACACTTTTTATAATTATTAGTTAGCACCTTAAAAATATTTATTTGCTAAGGATAATTTCTCATTCAAATTTAAAAAAACCCATAATAGAGAAACAGCTCAATTTTAAGCATAAACTAAAATTGGACCTTAACTATTTATTTATTTATTTATTGTACCGAGAATCAAACTCTGGGCCTTGTGTTTGCTAAGCAAGCACTCTGACCACTGAGCTAAATCCCCAGCCCCTGGACCTTAACTGTTTAGTATATGTGCTGCTGAAGTGAGCATTGGGCCTCTACTATTTAAATTATTAATTTCTTCTGAAGGTGTGGCAAGAAAATTTCTTTTGATTAAGTGGAAATTTTATCAATTCTCTTCAGGCTATGAATAAAGCAAAGGAGATAAAAATATAGATTAACAAGGTAACCCAGAATTTGTAATTAAAAGAAAAAAATTGAACTTTTTGAAATAGTTTGCTTACTTTTTAAAAATTAATCTATAATTCATCTCATACTAATTATTTTTGTAAAATAAAGTACTTCTTGATTATAAAAGTGATACTTGTTCACTCTAGAAAATTTTAAAATAGAACGATGCAATGGAAAAATAAAAAGTACGATCCTATGGGAGAGAGATATCTTTTGTTGATCTTTTGGGTTATTTTTCTCTCATTGTTTTTCCCATGAATCTGCTGTGACATCGTGTAAGTGGATGTTGATGGGGTTCTCACCCATTTCTCTGGAGTTGGCTAGGAGGACCCAAGCCTGGGGGCAGAGAGTCAGCCACCAAGTGCCTCACAGTCAAAAAGGTCTTTACTAGGAGGCAGAGACAGGAGGATCACAAGTTTGAGCCCAGCTGGGGCCACTGAGTGACTTAGACCTCAAAATAAACACTTTAAAAAGGGCTCAAAATGTACCTCAGTCTCATTTATGAAACCTGGGTGACTTTGCAATCCTATCTTTAGACCTTGGGTGAGCTTGGCGAACTCTTTGCTAACTGATAGGACTGCCAAATGTCCTCTGAGCTCGAAAGTTTGCAATAAAATGAATTTAGAGAATATGTGATTTCTTCTTCCTATCTCTCAACTTTACAGATGAGACAAATGAAGACACAGTCCATAACTTGTCAAAGGTCACAGAACTGGTTAATCCCAAACTCGATTCCAATCCAGGCCCCCTCTCGTATACTCATTCACCTTGCATTTGTTTATGTAGCCAATAAATGGTTATTCTGACCCTAGTCCTACGTAGGTAGGCCAGTGTGCTGGCCTTGTTTTGCCTTTATACTAAAGCCAATAATAATAGTCACAGCTATTGTAGGTGCTGGGCAGTCCATTAGGTACCTTCACTTGGCTTATCTTGTTTCGTGTGGAAGCATTTTTAGTAAGTAGAAAAGAAACAGATAGTGTTGACAAGTTACAGTTATGTAAAATAAATTCTACCTGCATCCTTTGTGGGGGGATTTGGGGGTGTGTGTGTGTGTGTGTGAGAGAGAGAGAGAGAGAAAGAGAGGGAGGGAGTTAAATCTGCATATTAACCTGAGGGTGCTCAGATAACAAAATAAGAGACCAGTCCTATTTCTGTGGAGCCCACAAAGCACCCTGGAGAAGTGACGAGGAAGACTTAGGGAGGTGTGCGATTGGCTGAGGAGATGCCGTGATTGGTTAGTGTGGTCGTTAGCAGTGTTGACTGGATACTTGCCGTGTGTCTGACACTAAACAGTCACTTGGGAGACAATGACAAGCAAAATAAGGGCACGATCCCTACTTCAGAAAGCTTACTGTCTGGTGGGGGAGACAGGCTTCAAATGAGCATACAAATAGATGTATACTATAGGTGCAGATAATACTTAAAAATAAATTATTCTTTTATTTTAGTCAGCTGTTTAAAAAGTACTTGGTAAAGTTATAGATGTCAATTATACATATATGTTTCAAATGTTCTTGTCCATAGAAGCATGAAAAATTAAGAATTGAATGTAAAATCAAATTATTAAGTAATGAGAATTTTTTTGAGGGCTTCCCATGTGTCAGGAACTAGTCTAGGCACTTCCCTATATTAACACAGTAGGCAAAGAAAGGAAAAAACATTTATCAAGTACATACTGCTTCCCATATGCCTGAGTCTGTAGTGTATCCAGCATTGTCCTCGGGTGGTTCTCTGCTTGGGTCCAATCCCTCCCCAGTCTCTCAGCAGAGGATTCAGAGACAAAGTGCCTGGGGCTCTCCATGGGGGAGGATGAATAAAGCCAGGGGACCCCTGAGCCCAGAGATGGCAACAGCAAGAGATTAGTTACATCAGATGTTCTGACGGTGGCAGGGAGTGTACCATCTGTGGTGGCAGCAGGGGTACATTGGTGACAGCTAAGGCAAGCTCACAAGTTACCCAGGTCCCTGCCAGGGAGAAAGAGCAGGGACCTTTCTCTTACTGGACATGTCCCAGGGGTTGGGGCTTGGGGAAGTATGAGTTACACACGTGAAAGTCTCCAGCACATTCTCTTACAAGGTCTTGTATTTGCTTGTTTCCAAATATAGTATTCAGGTTGTCCCTGCCTTTGTCACCTTCTGATCACCACTGCCACTCAGCCTTGCGAGATTCTCCCTTGGAGTTTTCATCTTCATCATGGCTGTGGGTTTATATGCCTCAACCTCTCTTGTACTTTTTGATTTGATTCAATAATGTGCTTGATTTAGGAAGAGGAGCTCCTGGAAATCAGAGCTTAATTTGACACACAATAAACTCAGGTAGATGTAAAGAAAAAATTATTTTTTAAGTTCTAGTTGTAATTCCTGAAGGCGATAGATTACTGCAGAGAAGTTTTAAATTTTCCAGGTTCTGGAATCCAGATTTTGAAAGTCCATCAGATTCTGTCAGGAGCTGTTGAATACACAGTTCTCCCTTCAGATCCATGGGTTCAACCGATCTCAGACTGGAAATATTTGCTATAACAGAAGGTCACAGCAGAAATTTGTTCCTCAGTTTTGGAGGCTGTAAAGCCCAAGGTCACAGAGATGGCAGATTTGGTGTTTGTTACAGGATCCTGGATTACATATGATTGACCCCTTGCTGTGACTTTCCATGGTGGAAGGGATGGGGGAGATGAGATCTCTGTGGACTCTTTTATAAGAGCATTAATTCCATTCACAAGGGCTCCACTTTCATGCCCTACACCTCCCAATGGCCACACTGCCTCATGCTATCTCATTGGGGGTTCAGATTTGAACATATGAGCTTAAGAGCTTACAGACACTCCATCTGTGGAGCTAAGGTATTAGCCCACACATCAGCAATCTAGGTAGCTCCATGATGCCGGGGATCTTCTCTCTACCCACTCACTCTGCTACCTTCAAAATGTGGCTCCCACCCCATTGTCTGCAGTGGTTACTGTGTTTAGCTTTCAGAATCGTGTGTCAGTCAGTGGGACAGGAGAAGGATCAGAAGGAGAGTGTGCTTCCTAGGTTCTGACCCAGAAACTGCCCACAGTATTACTGTTCCGCTCCAGTCACTCTCACCTTGTCTTATGGCTCAGTTGCAATCTGGTGGTTCTACTACCAACCAAGGAAGCTGCAAGCGGGTGCTGGGAGAGTGCTGGTCACCTCTCAGGAGGGACCTTGAGCTGGAAATTTTACTTTTTGCCCAAATCATACCCTTCTGTTTCCCATTCAGATACAAATTTCTGAGTAAGTATTTAAGAACAAAAACAATTTATCAAAGTGAGATTTAGCCAATTTATTTTTCTGTAAAGGAGTGATCTTGAACTTGGGAGTTAGGAAAATTCAAACTCGAATCCAGTTTCTTCTCTTGAGTAGCTGTTTACTCAGGCACCTCTCTGTGCTTGTTTCCTCATCTATAAATCTGTGAAAATGGGTTCCAGTGAAAGAAATAATTCATGTAAAGCAAATAGGTACTCAACAATTAGCAATGGTGGCCATTCTTAATTCTATTTCCCTTGTAATATAATCCACACAATTAATAAAGATGCTATAGTCAGCTTTGCATCTTCCACATAAAGCCACTTGGCTTTAAGTATTCAAATGTAAAGTGTCACAGTGAGCTTCTTATTCATTCACTTATAAGGGTGTCTCTGTACCTAGTTAAGGGACTTTATTAATGAAAAAGGCCAAAAGGTTCTGATCTCCATTTCAGGGAACCCCTTCACTATTCATGGTTTAGTAGAGAATAGAGATAGCAGCTCAATGCTTTGTGGAGGGGCAAAAACATTGACCCCTTCGCAGAGTTGGTTCTCCAGTTCCTCTTCTGTGCCTTTGGTATTCTTTTTTATTTTTTCAGTCCTGGTGTGTGATCCTCCATGTCCCTGACCTGTAAGGTGTGTGTGTGTGTGCACGCTGGTTTTCTTGTCCCGTAGCTCCTTGTCCAGGGCTGTACTATGGAGAGTCCCCAGGCCACCTTGTGTGGTTCTGTGGTTGGCTGGGATGTATTCTCTCTGCACTGCAGCCTTTGGAGAAGGAGTCCTGACTCTTCCATGGGTATGATCCCATTGGTGCCTGGCATGTGGCATGAGCACAATAATTACTAAGAAAATGATCTCAGCAGAATTTGTATGTAAGGGCAATTAATACATTAAAGCACCACGGCAAAAAATTGCTTAACATTTGTGGCAGAGAGGCAAGTATGTTCTCATTAGTTCAGTTAAATGTTATATTCCTACTTTATGTAACGATCGATGACCTAATTCTTACCAAATGAAAATGTCTTCATGTATTATTTGACTTCTAGAAATATGTTTTTCTTCCCTAGTGTTTTTATTTTATTCTATGAAAGAAATTTAATTGGCAGTGAAGTTTCTAAGTTATAGAAATGTTTCGGTATGTGACTAGGCTCATCTGATCAGTGATGCATACAATTTAACATAACGAGAGAGATTAGAAATTGTGCTCTCTCTCTTCTTACTCTTTGCCCTCATTTCTAAGAATGGAGAAAAACACCCACCTTTGCCAAGTAAGAGTGACTTCTTGGTGTCTTCCAGTATAAAATAAAGACTCCCCTTTGGTAACTGCTCAGTCTTTTGGGATTAACTTCAGGGCTGTCCCTACCCTTCAGTCTTTTCCAAGATGGCATGTGGCGCCTGGGAGAAAATTCAGGTCTCGTGGGTTCCCACTGAGGTGTCTCAGCCTTGGTCCTGTCCTTACTACATCGTCACTAATGTGACTTGGGTTCTTGGCCACCAGGTTCCTGCTCAGTCCCTGGACCATCTTGCTGGCTGTTGTTGTTGAAGACTGGGGACTTTGATGCTGCATCTGGCCACAGGGTCTCAGGCCTGAGTCTTCTGGCCTCAACTCCAGTTTTATTTAGTACATCTCTTCTCTCCTTTCCATGTCCCCAAGCCCCATGGAGGGACTGGGAGTGCTTTCTGCTTTCTCCACACTAGATGCACTTGTGCGAGGCCCTGTGAAGTTGTCCTCAGGTCCACTGGCCTCAGCCTGGACCTTAGCCATTGTATCCCCACCCCCATTTCCACTGCTCACCCACCACACTGGATGTCCTGACAACTGCACGAGTCTTTGGAGAGGCACATAATCTCTCTAGACTGTGGCTTTCAAACTTTATTTATTTTCTTTACCAGAGGCTACATTAAGAACTATGTAGTACTCTGTGTCACTTTAAAAAACATGTTGATCCAACTCACTAGACTGATTTCATTATGAATCCATCAATTACTCTCTTCTATGGACCAATTATTTGTGCCACCCATCCTTAAATTCCTGTCATGAAGTACTAACCCCTAGTGCGATGGTTCCGCTGGTGGGGCCTCTGGGAAGTAACTAGGTCATAAGGGTGGAGCTCTTATGAATGGAATTGGTTCCCTTACAAGAAGTGACATGAGATAAATGATCTCTTACTGTGTTGTGTGGGGACACAGTGAGAAGATGGACATCTGCGAATAAGGAAGCAGCCCCTCACAAGACAGCAAGCTTGCAGGTGCTTTGCTCTTAGCCTTTCAGCCTCCAGAACCATGAGAAATAAATTTCTGTTTCTTAAGCCACCCATTCTGTGATATTTTATTATAGCAGCCTGAACTGACTAAGATATTGTCCTGGGATAGACTCCATGAGGTGCAGCCCTAGCTCCCAAGTCTTCAGATTCTTCCCTAGTCCATCCACGCGGATGTTCCTAAGAATGCATCCTCAGGGTAGAGGAGGGAATGAAGATCTCAAACTCTCGTGACATTGATCTCGGCTCGATCTCCGATCTCATCCTTACATCATGCCCTTTACATTTCTAGTCTAGGGTTTATTCTAAGACCACTTTGTTATACTTTTTGATTTTGATTTTTGTAGTGCTAGGGTTGAACCCAGGGCCTTCCACATACTAGGCAAGTGCTTTACCACTGAGCTAGATCCCCAGCCCTTTTTATTTTTTATTTTGAGATAGTCTCGCTAGGTTGCGAGGCTGGGCTTGAACTTGTGATTTTCTTGCCTGAGTCTCTGAAGTAGCTGGGATTACAGGGGTGCAACATCATGCCCAGCTACACTTTGGCTTTTATTAAGTAAAATTAGTTGTGAGGATCCCAAGAAAGCTCTTTGAACTCTGATAAAAATATTATTTTATTATTTTACTACAGGTTAAAACAACAGTTGAAGAAAACAACTATATTTCTGTGGGTCATGAATTTGGAAGCAGCTTAGCCAGGTGGACTTGGCTCAAAGTCCTTTATGAGGATGCAGACAATGTCATGAGAGTCTGTTCAGGGTTGGATGATCTGCTTCCAAGATTGCTCAATTACCTGGTTGTTGGCAGGAGACCTCAATTCCTTATCACATGGGCCTCTCCATAGGACTGACTGAGATCCTCATGGTGTGACAGCCCAGGAAGGGGGACCCAAGAGGAAGCAAGAAGAACCTGTGCTGCCTTTTATGATGTAGCCTTCCCTAACCCCATCACTTTATTCTATCCATTAGAAGCAGAAGTCTAATGCAAGAGGGGAATCAGGCTTCATCTTTGGAAGGGAGTGTCAGGAAATTAAGCATGTATTTTAAACCTCCACAATAACTAGTATCTCTTTTCAGATAATAACACAAAGCAGTATATGCTCTGTACCACCTGAGTGGGTGCTAGAGGCCAACCCAAGAAGGAATGAAAAATCAGTTTTCTTATGCAATCAGAGAAGGTTGCACAGAGATGTGTATAAGTCTGTTTCTTATTACTATCATGAAATACCCAATACAAGTGCTACTTATGAAGAGGATGTTTTAGTCCACAGTTTCAGTTCAGAGTCCACATCTGCATACAGGGTCTAGGGAGAGGGCTGTCCTCGCACATCATCTGCTGGCACAGATACCAGCAATTACACCTTCAATCAAGAGCAGAGACAGGCTGGAGTCCAGTGATTCTTTTGGAGGTCAGACTCCAAGTGACCCAAATTCATCCTTTTAGGCCAAACGTTTTAGAGGGTCTACTGACTCCCAATAGTGCCACCCTGGAGCAAGCCTTAAAGCATGATGCTTGGCGAGGACCCAGTTAGACCATCTCCACATCACAGCAAGATGAATCTGGAACTGAGTGGTAAAGGATGGTCTAAGTCTAGAAAACTAGACAGAGTCAGGCAGGCACTCCAGTTGGTACAAACAGTGCGAGTAAGGGTAGGGAAGGCAATCTTTGAAATTTCCCCTTTGTAACACTTGATTAGATTATGGACTACTTGTCTGTCCTTGTGCTTCCCAACTTGTTTTTGTTTTTTTACTCTGCCATCATAAGAGTTTGGGTGAAGGAGAGAGGAATACTTCATAGGCCCCAGGATCAGAATAGCTGTACCTGTGGAACTGTACATATTCAGATTGTGGACTTTGAGCTGGATACAGTAACTGCTTGGAAGTTTGTCCCTCTCACACTTGGAAGAGAGTGTGTTCTATGTCACAAGAGTGCACATGATATCTGGGTGGCCAAATAAGTGGCTTATGACAGAACTGTCCACCAAAGTACATTCACACTGTATTAGTTAGGGCACTCAAGGAACAGAATCAATAGAAAATAAATGTGTAACTATGCAAAAGAATTTATTGTTAGGCTTAGATGATCAGAGGTGAGAGAGTCCACAAAGGACATCTGTGGAATCAGAGGTAGAAGAATCCACAATGGCCATCTGCATGCTGTAGAACTGCTCATCCAGTAGCTGCTCAACTGAAGAAGAAGTCCGCGAACAAGAAGAAACAGGATGCTACACCAGTCCAAGGTTGAAGCTCACTGTAGTCACCAGTGCAGGTCTGTATTGGAAGGCTAAAGAAACTGGAGCTTGATTCTGAAGGTGATGGCAAAGACTGGGGCTCTTTAGAAATTGGCACACTCGCCCCTCCTTTCCCTTTTTTATTCTGTCCTGGCTACAGATCTGTTGATTGGTGCCACCCACATCTGGAGTGAGTTTTCCTCTCTCAGTGCGCTGGCCCACTGCAGTCTTCCACAGACATACCCAGACCTGTGCTTTACTAATCTGTTAGGCATTTATTAACCCATTCAAGTTGATGTATCACGATTAATGGTCACATGCATCTTCTTCTTCCCAGAACTACCAAAATGCCCACTGATAGCTAAAGCTATGATTGTTCAGCTACAGAACCTCACTGTCCAGCTTTCTAACAATTCCATGTGGCTATGTCTCTAATTAGGTAAAGGACAGAGTTGAAATGACACATGCCACTTCTGGGACACTCTTACAAACACTCAGATGTGGCCTCTTTTCTGCCTTTTTGTCTGGGTTAAGATACAGATGAGATGGCAAGTGCTACAGTGGCCCAGTGACCCAGGACAGAGATCACATAGGAGGATGGTTAAGTTCCCCTATTTGTCCTGGACCTTCTACCTCTGACTCATTAGAGAAAAACAAAACAAAAACAAGAAATAACTACAGAGTCTGCCAAAAAAAATGTACACACACTTTGGCAGTTCACTGTACTAATAAATAAATGCCTGGAAGCTAATGTCTACCACTTCGACCACCTCTTGTAATCGTAGAGGCCAAAGGTAACTTGTATTAATCTCATGTCTCAATAAATTTAGCATTAAAATATTTATACAAGTTTTTCTTTTCCTGACTTATACTTTTTTTTGTGGACTCTGTACTGTACATTGTTTTAGACAAAGTATCTTTGGGTCTCTGTCTGAATCTGTATCCTACCTAGAGCCTAACTCTAGTTTTGGATTAGACCTTTGAGTACTTCTGGGTAAGGCAGAGCTATTCTTGGAAGAAATGGAAAGGCTTTGCTAACCTAATTCAGGGAATTGGTGCAATTAAACCCACCATGTAACCACTGAACACTTAATGTGAGAATGAATTTTTTTTTTTTTTTCCAAATGCTTGGCAGTGACCAGGTCATCCCAAGCACAGAAGGGACACCTTGGGGTGTTTTCAGGAAAGGGCTTGTAAGACTTGCCTGGTATAATCTCAGCAAGAACAAATCAAAAGTAAAAACTGAGGCACAATGTGGCCCAGGGGAAATCTACATTACAAAGTAAATGGCTTAACCTGTTTAACGTTGTGTGTTTGGCAACTTCCTATACATTAAGTAAATCCTCCTCTTCTTATATTACATCTCCACACGAACACAGGTGGTAACTCAACCCATGTGGCTGGCTGGATCAAAGCTTCTCATTTCTGTGGGCAGTAACCTTAAGTTCCTTTCTCATGAGACTGTCCACCCATTTTGGAAGGTGATTTGCATAAAACCAAAATTCACACCTGGAACTCCCAAGTTGTTCATCTGGCTCTATCACCTTTATATTTAGGTTGAAAATTTGTCGCAAGAACAGATGTTATCTCCCGTGATTTCAAAAACAAGGATCTAACAGCAGCACCAACTTCACCTACACTGTATTATGGGTGATGTTTGTGCTTGGTTCTACTTTATGGCTTGTAAAATAGGGTTCGAAAATACATTTACAAACTGGGAAGGAAGGCGCACACATGTAATCGCAGTACTCCGGGGGCTGAGGCAAGAGGACGGCGAGTTGTAGACCAGACCGGGCAATTTAGCAAGACTCTAGCCTATTAAAAAAAAAAAAAAAAAGAAGGTCTGGAGATGAGCTCAGTGCGAAGGCTCTGAAAAATGCATATACAATATATAACTATATATACACACAAACATATGTAGTTATGCCGCATACATCATTCTTATTCTGTGCTTTTTGGGAACTGTGCTCCGTTTTCACTTTGAATCAATAGAAAGCTGTTATCTGTCACTACAGTGGCTCGAATGCAAATGGACACACATTTCTTAGTTGTCCAGAAGGCAGATCCTCTTATACCTTACCGGGCATAATGAACAACGCTAAGGTGGTGGCCACCGGGAGAAACTTTAACCCAAGTATACCACCTTGCTGAGCGTGACCCTTTTTTGGCCCCTGCCGCTTCACGTACTTCGTGCGGCAAGGCGGACACACGTTCTCTACCCGCGAACTTTGTTCCTCAGCAGAGGCAGCACTGGTGGCGTCGCGCTGGCCCGAGCACCCGGCGGGTAAGAACACGCCCTCGCTGGCCGCCGGCGCCCACATTTAGGCAATCTCGGTTCCGGGGCGCCCGCCGCTGCTCCAGCGCCCGCCCACCCGCCCGGAGCCCTCCTCCTCGCCCTCGGCCCCTCCGTGCACCCGGACGCCCCTCGGCCGGCGCCCTCCCATGCTCTCGGCCACCACGAAGGCTCGCCAGCTCCTGCACAGGCTCTTTCCCAGCTCGAGGATGGGCGACTCCGCCTCCACGCTCGTCGGCCCTCGGGAGGCCCTGCCCGGCCGGAAGGAGTCCATTCCCGTAGCCGGTAAGGACCGAGGACCGACAGGCGCTCTGCGAGCTCGGCCGTTGCCGTTGCTGCGCCTGCGTGCCGGACCGCGTTTTGCGGCTTTCTCTGTGAGAAAGGAAGCCGCCGGCCTCAGGCGGGTTTTTAGGTCTGGTCTGCGCAGGCGCACCTCTGGCGGGGACCCTAGATCTGAGTTTGCGCTTGCGCGTCGCCCCCGGTGCCTCTGCGGGGGTGGGCTGCAGCCTGAGCTCCGTTCTGTTTACGTTTTCTGCAACTAAAGCTGAACTAACCAGTATGAAAGAGTCTGGTGTGTCTGTTTAACTGGGCTGGAGTGCGGTACCTTGGAGGCCTCGTAATCTGGGCAGAAAGGCGCCATGAGACGCCCTCCCCCGCCTTGTGTGTACAATAGCGTGGGGCTCTGTCTCCCTCTCCTCTTTGGTGTTGGCCTTTGCCCTGGGCGTCCCGCTGCGGTGGTGCTGATTGTGTTGTCCCTAGAAGCGTCGGAATGAGACCTAACGGTACAAACTTCAGTTTTGAAATTGGACCTAAACCCACCTGTTCCTCTAGGACCGCCGGGCGGTAACTTCTTTGGGAGAAGCTGCCCCTGGCTCTTCAGCGCCTCTGGCTGCCCTGGTGGTCAGTTATTTTGGAGATGTCATTTTAGAGGTGTACTTTTCAAATATTCCAGGGATTCGCCTACCAGTACTTAAGGAAATACAACAAAAGGGAAATACTAGGAAAATGATCACATGCTTAAATGCTCATTAATGTTAACTAGCTGTAAAAGTTTGTAGAAGTTTGCTTTGAATTTCTGTCGCTTACACATGGCTCCACGAGTACCAGTGTTATTGTATGTACCGATCTTGTGTTCTCACAACATCAAGGACTGACGTCTGGAACCAAAAGGAACAAGATAGGAGCGTTTTTATTAGAAATAAGAATAGCTTCTGGATTTCCAGGAGGGGTGGTGAGGGGGTCCGGCATGGCCCCTCAATCCAGCGCTAATTATAGAT
Source organism: Hystrix cristata (assembly GCA_004026905.1). Taxonomy (NCBI): domain Eukaryota; kingdom Metazoa; phylum Chordata; class Mammalia; order Rodentia; family Hystricidae; genus Hystrix; species Hystrix cristata. The sequence goes on from PVJO010005458.1 coordinate 41,860, forward strand.
AACCAGAGCACACTAATTGATCAGTTGTTTAGTGGCCACTTATCACAGGTGGCTCTGTAGATTTAAAATGACCAATTGGAACGCAGGCTAACCCAGTTCTTCAACATGTAAGGTTTAAAGGAAACTGGGATTTTAGAGAAAAAACCTGGCTGTTTTGTATTTTAAGTTCCTCGGAATGCAGGAACTTAGTAGGGAGTGGCTGCACCCCCCTTTAGTAGGGGTACATTCCATTTTGCCCCTCAGAAGTTCGTCCTTGGTCCAGAGTTCTAGCTCACTGTCTATGCTTATTTTAATTCTTATCAATATGACTGGTCACTTAACTCTTTCAGGCTTTTCCCTGAGCTAGATGCCTTACTCATAAGCTAATTAAATAAACTGCTTTGCCAGGATCATACTTTGAGTAGTACAAGTTGAGCATCTGTAATCTGAAAATCTGAAATCTGAAAAGCTCCAAAATCCAAAACTTTGAGGACCACCCTACACTATAAGAAAATTCCATGTTGGATGTGTCACAGTCAAAATGCAGGTGTGCAAACAGTATTGTATACAGTAACCTGAAGGCCGTGTGTACAAAGTGTATAGGAAACAAATGAGTTTGGTGGTTAGACTTGGGGCCCATGTCCAAATACCTCATTATGTTTATGCTAATGTACCTAAACCTGACAAAACCTGAAGTCTGGAGTAGCTCTGGTCCCAAGCATTTCTGATGAAGGGTACTCAACCTATGTTATCTTAGCGCAGTGCTCTGCAAAATGTGCCCTTCACCCTTACCCTGCAGCATTGGCATCGCTTTGTGGTGGTGGTGGTGGGGGTAGGGTGGGAGTAGGGATAGGGGCTGTACACTTGGACAGTGGGAGTAGGGATAGAGTCTGTACACTTGGACACTAAGTCAGATACTCTCATGGAGCCCAACACACTCTCTTTAAGACAAGCCCTCTGGATCTAATGCTGGTGTGGTTCATCAGTAACTGCTATAGAGCCGTTGGAGCATTAGTGGTGTTTAATCTTTTATCTATGGAGCAATGCTAAAGGAATCTTGCATTAAAATTTTTCCTAAGAATTCTTCTATTTTTCTTATCCTCGAAAGAATTGTTGAGTGTAAGAGGAGGTCATTTCAGGGGTCTGTCATTGATATGGGAGAAATATAATTCTCAGACTGTTAGATGTCAAATGTGTTGAGTTTGTGGTCCCACAACATTGAGGAATGAAGTTAGGAACCAAGGAAGAAGTTAGGAGAGTTTTATTGGACATAAAGAGAGAAGAATAGGTCCTGGATTTCCAGGAGGGGTCTCAAATGGGGTGGTTACTGAGGCCCTTTGTCAGGGGTAATTTATACAGCAAAGTCACAGTGTGGCTACAAACTGGGTCAAACTGCAGTCAGCCTACAGGATTACAAGTATAGCTGCTTAGCTGATATTGAGCCAATAGAGAAACAAGTCATATAGCAAGAGTATATGGAAAGAATAAAGGCATTTTTGGGAAGGAATGGGTCCAGATGCTCTGGTCACCCACATGGGTGACTGATACCTATCTGGATTTACTGGACCAGGTGATGCTAATTAAAATATAATCTCAAGTTACTGTTTATCCTTTGTGGGGGGCATGGCCTGGGTATTGCATGGCCTTCTCCAGCCACTATTTGATGTCTTTATTTTTTGTGCTGACTTCCTTGAGGGCCCAGTCCCTCTCTAAGTGTATATTAATTTATAGCTAACTTAGCTGCCTGTAATAGTATCATTAACACACAGTGTAAGATTAGAAAAGGTAGCGGTCTTTGGAATTTGAGGTGATTTGGAAATTGTGTGATGTTTTTCTTATAATCTAATTAGCTGTTTCTGTCCCCAGAGTCACCTTTACTGTTTCATCCAGTCATCCTCAGCCCTAGAAGTTTATTTATTTCCCTCAATTTCAGAGATTGAGTGTTGAGAAAAAAAAAATCCAGACTATTTAGAAAATATAAACTATGTAGCCAGTTCACCTAAACTATAAACATATTTTTAGAAATTTTCTTTTAGAAGCCAGTTTTCATCAATGGACATTAAAGGCAGTGCTTTCCAAACGCTGGACTTCCCCAGCTTGGTCTAATCCTTCTTTTTACTTACTCTAGTGGCTTCACTATGCCCCCCAGGCACCAAAGAAAGAAAGAAAGAATTCAACAACTCTTGAACAGATCTCCAAAGTAGTTAATGATCAAGACTGGCCAAAATTTAGTTGAGTTTTACCTTGACCAGTGTCTTCCCAAACAATTTCTCAGTATACAAATGACACTTCTGATGAAAGATTAACAGACCTTGTGGAGTAGGGACAACAGTTTCCTTTTCATATCCACATAACACCTCTAACTGCAAAACTTGGGGGTTTCCTGTCTTTTCATAGAGCTGTGCTTGTTTTTGAGTAGGGCCAAGCCTAAAAGTATAAGTCCCTCTTGTTCAACTGTTTTAACTTTTGCCCAAGAAGTTTTTATACTAACTCATAAGCCACAAAGCCAAAAAGACACTGGATTGGTGTCCTGAGAGACCACCTTAAATCAGCACAAGTTCCAGGATCCTTTTGTCTTTAGGAAAGGCAGAAAGAACAGGGGCTTAGGTTAGGAAATGATTGATGACTATATACTTTCAGGTGTCTGTTCAGGAGTGTGGAACAGTATGTTGCAAACCTGGTGACTGGTAATTCTTTGATGAAATTCGCTATTTTTTTTTCTGAATGCTTTTTTTGGAGGGAGGAGGGCAACAGATGAACACCTGCTGAAGTTATAAGAACTTTAAATATAAATTGAAAAATAGAATGGTATATTAATGGATTGTTGAAAAATAATTGTATTGCAACAGCAATGAATGTACAGTGGACTGGTGTAATAAACAAAGTACAAACACAACCAGAGAACTGAGAAGGAGGAATCATAGAAACAAATTTATAGGATCATAAGATATTATTTACTCAACTTTATGAAAATTAGTTTGAAAATTTGGATGGAATTTTTTTTTCCTTTTATGCTGCTGGGGATTGAACTCAGGTTCTCACACATGTGTGGCACATTCTGTACTGCTGAGCTACATTTCCACTCCAGAACTGATAATTTTTTTAATTTTTAATTTTTACCAAGAACATGTATCGGTACATTATATACATAATGATCATAATCAACATGGTTATTTTGTACCTGTACATGATGTATCTTGGCTTTTCCCCCCTCTTCCACTTCCCTCCCTTCCATTCACCCACTCCTCTCTATTTGCAACAAGTTTATTTACACTTTTCCATTTTTTTCCCTTTCATCTTACTTTTCTTTTAGCCTTCTTCTTTATCCCCCTTTTCCTTATCTAGTTCTCTCTTTTGAATACTATCTCTCTTTTTTTTTTTAACATAATATCTATTATACCCCTTTGTCCTTATTTACAGTTATGGTTTCTCATATGAGAGAAACAATTCAGTGTGTACTGATACGTGTCTGATTTATTTCACTTAATAGTATGTTCTCAAGGAACATCCATTTACATACAAATGACTCTAGTTTATCCTTCTTTATGGCGGTGTAGTACTCCATTGTGTAGAAAAACCACATCTTCTTTAGCCATTCATCAGTTGTTGGGCATTTAGGTTGTTTCCCAGAACCGATAATTTTAAAGTAAATATAATTGGCCCAAAGTGACCCAGAAGGACTGGAAAATCTAAAACAGTTTGATTTTCATAGAAGAAATAACATTGTTACAGTCACTTCCTCCCAAAGCACCATGTGCAGACAGTATGACATAGAACATCTACTAAATATTCAGAGATTAGATAATTTTAATACTATTTAAGCTGAAACAAACGTCCAAATCCTTTATGAGAAACAAATCTAACAACAACAACAACAACAACAAAAAACAAATCTAACACTGAAACCAAATCTGATAAAGACTGCACAAACAAGAAAACTATAGACCAGTCTCACCTATGAATATTGCTACAAAATGCTAAATAAATATGAGTAAACAGAATTCAGCAGTATGATTTACCACTGAATGTAAGGATCATGTGTTAATAATAGGAAGTCTATTATTATAGCTCATCTTTTAATTAATCTAAGGGGAAAAATGATATAGGCATCCCTCCAGGTGCTGAAAAATTGACCAAATTTAACAACTATTCCTAATAATAATGCTGAGCAGTGTAGGAATAGGTGACTACTTCATTAATATGATAAAAGAATATTGGTTTCAGCCCAAAGGCCAGCTTCCATCTTAATTAAGAAACATTAGAGATTCTTACCGTAGATGAATCAAGACAAGAATATGGGCTTAACCTACAGTGTCCAGTACCACATGCTTTTAATGTCATCATATTAGCTTTCATCTTGCCTCTTTTGGAAAAAATTCTATGTTATTTTAATGTCCACTTTTTGTTATGTGTGGTATAGTAGTAAATTTATACTTTGTAAGAAGGTAAGATTCAAACATTTAAATTTTTTAGTGTGTAATTTATCCCAGGCTAAATTGGATCAAAACAGAAACAGGCCTACAATGAATGATTAGTTATTATTTTGCATTGTATTGTGTGGTCAGACAAGACAATGAGAGATGTACAAGAGGGAAAAATTAGATAGACAGATATGATGGTCTGTTGGTCTATGACTATAGCACATGATAAATGTGACATCTCAAACCCATGGGGAAAAGATGAAATAGTCAGTAAATGTTGTTGGGACAATGGGGTAGCCATGTGGGGACAAAAAATTTGGATCTGTACTGCATGCCTTAAGATAAGTGAAATTCCAAAAAGATAAGGCAATAATAACAGCTCACAGTGTTCTCTATGCTAGGCACTGTAATAGTTACATTTACTAACACTTTAATCTTCAGAGTAACCTGGTGAAGCAACAACTATTATTGTCCCCCATTTATAGGTGTGGAAAGTAAGACCCAGGAGCTTAGGTGATTTATCCAGGGTCACAAAGCTAATAAGTAGGGCTGGGATATCTGCCTAGGCAGCTTGATTTTAGAGTTTCAGGGCATTACTACTTTTCCATTTAGTTAAATATAAAAAGAAACAATTTAAGTATAAGAAAAGCTTTTGTATATGTAACTTGAAAATCAGAAGATGTAAACAATTGATAAATTAGAAACTGCCCTAAGAAAAGTCAAAAGACAGTTTGGGACACCTATGTGCAACAAATATCACACTGAAGGACCAAGCTCCCTAGGAAGCTTCTGGAAACTAGTAAGAAAAACACCAACATCTATTAGAAAAATAGGCAAAGGTTTTAGACAGATAGCTTACAGAAAAGAAAATATATTTGGCTCTTAGACATGTTTAAAAAAAAAGGTGCTCAACTTCACTCACAATGAAGAGAATGCAAATACACTTTTCAGACTGGCAAAAATCCAGAGCTTTGATGATACACTCTGTTGGTAAATTCTTAAGGAACCATGTACTCTTGTACATTGCTGGCGAGAGCATGTGATGGCCCCCCTCTCATGGAAGGCAATTTGGCAGCATCTATCAAAAATTTAAATGCATATACCTTTTGACTCATGAATCCAGTTTCTGGGAATTTGCCCTATAGATATACTTGCATGCATGCCAAATGATGACTGTACCAGGTTATTCACTGCAGCTTTGTTTGCAGTAGCCAAAGATTGGAAACAACCCAAATGCCCATCAGTAGGGGCTAGTTAAATAAATTATGGTTCATCCTCACAATGGAATATGCAGCTGTAAAAAGAACGTGGGACGCTGTATGAATGGGTGTGTAGAGATTGCCAAGATACAGAGTTAAGTAAAAAAGCAAGGTCAGAAGAGTATAGATAAAATGCTAACTTTTGTGTGAACAAAGAGGAAATTAATAATAGGTATGTATAAAGAAACTTTGAGAGGATAGCTGGGAAACTAATAGTTGGGGGAGGGCTGGGCGATAAAGTAAGGATGCATGGGATACATAGCCCTTTTACTTCATGGTTTTTTATGACTTTTGATTCTTCTAATGTGACTGCCTTCTTGAATTAAGTAACTCCATGTTGAAGATGATCTCTCTGCTGTGTTTAGTCTAATTGACCACCTTTCTGTCATCTTTTGTTATACTTATGTAAAATTAAAAGAAAATTTCTCTCTTTTTCTTGTCAAGTATATCTTTTTTTCCCCTCCAACTTGCTTTTGTAATCAAAATCTACATTTTGGCGTGATTTAAAAATCTAAATTTAGAGGGCGAAATTGGAATAAGTTAATCCAAGTCATTTTACATTTCATAAATATTCATTTTTATTGAAGCATCAATTGTGGTGGCATCATTTATACAAAGAAAAGATCTTTGGGGACGAATTCCTTCCACTATTATGTAGAAGGCATTATGTGTATTTCTTTTATGGTGAGTGATGTACATTGGTTTTTAAAAGAAAATGATAGGAAACAATTTTCCTTTTAGAAAAATTTTCCCCAATGTGTGATTAATTTCTAAATTGTAGGACACGGAACTGTTATTTTCCCCCTTTGCATTCTGCCTGAAGCTCTTAGGTTGTTTTATTCTCTGTTCCAGAACCTTCTGTTTCCCTAATGTCCCTGGAAGAAGGTATTCCATTCCTCCCGTCATCTGATCCTCACTCCTGCCCAGCCTTACTTTCCACCATTGCTCCTGCGAGCCTCATCTTTTGTCTGACTCAGTTCGGTGTTCTGCTTCTGCAATTGCTGATGTGGTTGGACCTGTGTGTGTTGCACTCTCATCTTTTTATTCTTCCATTAAATGTCTGTTAAATGCCTGCTTAGGAAAAGTATTGTCTTTCCCATATATCCTTACCTTATTCCTTCCCGTTAATTTGCCTGGCTTGAATTCCATGTCTTCCATAAATCCATTCCTCTTCTCTAAAGCCTCAGTGGTTTCTTTCTTCTCCACTGGGCAAGTACCTATGTGATTTTGTGACTTCTATTGCATTGGTACTTAGATGTTTTGCTTATCAAATCTGTGTCCGACCTTCCTAGAAGATGATGAATTCTCAGAGGGAGAAGCTGTGTTTTGCTCACTCCTTGAAGTGAGCCCTGTGTCTATGGCACTTCACAAAGGGTGTGTTCCACACCAGGCACTTAATAATGGCTTATGGATATTGTGCTGACTATGGGTTTTTTCTTTTTTGTAGAATAACAAAAAATATTTTACTAAAACATAAGATTTACAGAAGTTTCCAGACAAACCATACAAAATGGTCACAAGGGTTTTTTTGAAGGGGGGAATCTACACTAGACAGCAAAGTCACAATGTTATTAGTGAAGGCTGTGATGTTTGTTAATGTTCTCATTTTGGTTCAATCAGCTTGTCCATCTATAGAGTCTAAATGAAGTTAGACTTGGCTAGAGAGTGTATTCTAAACAACTGGTTAGCTGCTTTTAAACCAATGCAATTAGATCACCATAAAAGCGGAGGAATGAGCCCATACACTTTTGAAACTACCTTCCCCCTCAAAAAAATAAAGAACATCCATACCCCTGGAGCTAACCCTGACAACTACCTTCATTCACAGTGCTTTATCCTTAAACCATGATGGAGGAAATGAGTAAAAGCAGGCCACTGCTTTCAAACATTTCACAACAATCCACATGATACTTCTAGCCTCTGCTCATGCTTTACAACAGTGAATCAGGACAAGACATAGATTTGCTAACGTGCATTTAATCACCAAAGGACTGAAAATGTCTGGGCCTTTATTCTGTAATGTTTCTAAGACCGTGTCCATTAAATGCAAACAAAAAAGGAAGAAGTCTTGGCAGAACAGAAGTGACACAAATTTGATGATCGATCGGTTTAAATATTATTCATGGCATATAGCCTAATCCATGTTCTAGCTGTTTCTATGACTTGGGCTTCGTTGGTCTTCCACTGCTCTGCTACATCATTTGCTAACAGATCGTCTGGAGGAGCACTTCACAGAGCCTGGATCCATAGCAGAACTGTGAGGATCTGCAGTGCTAGGGACCACTTATCTTTCAAAATATCTAAACATATTCTTCCCAACTTGTCTCCGTTGGGATGATAAATTTTGGTCAGGAAAGGTACTTTAGATGCTGCCATTGGGTATTCTTCTGGAAGAAACAGTTCAAGTTTAAAATTCCCTCCCTGTAAGGGGGAATCCCGGGGGCCGGCAATGACCCCATGAAAATAACGGGCGTTGCTCTCACCTGGCTGCTTTAATGCCAGGAACTGGTTCTGCCAGCAAACACTGAGTTTCCTCGATGATCCTGCGGGGCAGCCCAGCCATCTTGCCAGATCCCCGGTGCGCCTCTCTGGCGGCTCTGCTCGCCTCACGCACGTGTGGAACTCCTGGGCTCCACTTCCGGGGACGTCGCTGCACCTGCTGCTGCTGCTGCCGCCGCCCCCGCCGCGGCTGGGGCCCCTTGGGAAATGTAGGCCCTGCTTGGGCGCAGGCCGGCTTCTCTCCCATCTGGCCCCCTCCTCCGTGCTCCCGCCCCAGCTCCAGCTCTGGGTGGTAGAAGTGGGCTGACTATGTTTAATGGCTGCAAATCATCATCCCAGTCGTGGTGACGGACTTGTGCCAATTTCTTCTGACTTTCCCTGTCACTGTTTAACCAGTGGTAAACTTTGCTTCTGACCAGGAAGAAGAGTGGTCCCTCATCTTTGAATCCCCGAGCAGAGCCTTGCTGACCATGAAGCACAGCACCATCTAGGTGGGCCTTGCTGCTGTCAAACTCAGGAGTCACTGTGAGCCCTACCTGGGGTGGGAGGAAGGAGAGTGAGGCCAGCTGAGGCTGAGGCCAGCAATGGGAAGCTGTTTAGGTACAGAAACATCAGTTTGGGGCATAGGCTTTAGGGACTGAGTGGGCCTCCAGGCCTCACCCAGGACAGAATGGAGGCTTTTTGTTGAGCTTGTTCGGACACTTCACAGGTCCCAGAAGTCTCCAGCCATCACCCTGCTGTACTGGCAGATGGCCAAGCCCTTCTCATGGAGCACCCCTGACTGCCCTGCCACCCTGTGCTGACCAAAGCCACTAAACCTCTGAATGTCTGAAAGACTGAATTCTGCAAGATGTGCTTTCAGGATGTCAGCGTATGGTAATGAGAGTGATGGATCTTCTACATGCTATTCTTTCATTGTTCTCTCACCATGAATTTACAGTTTGAGAGCTCACAGTATTCACTACTTGTGGATATATAGTACTAGACTATGAACTGCTTGAGAGCATGAATCGTCTTATTCTTTGTGCTGGGAACACAGTAAACAAACAATACTTGTTGAATGACTTCAGTTATGTGCTGGAATGAGCAATGAGGGGGAACAGTACATTAAAGAATACTGGGTAGGGAGGGACTTGGGGTTGTCATTGTTTGCTGGTTTCCATCACATCAGAAAACATTATTAGCTAGGAAGAATTTCTGTAGCTAAGTGGAAATGAACATAAAAAGGAGTGAACCATACCACTTGCCCTGTGACACAATGATAGTATATTTACCTGCCACTTCCCCTTTCCTTTCTGTAGCTCAGAGAGCCAGCCCAGTATTGGCTGCACAGGGATGTTTTTGTCACACTGCCCAGAGGTTTAGCTATATCAGATTTCTAGAATGGGTTGTCATTGTACAGCAGTGCATTCATTTCAACTTGTGTCCTTCTGTTTGCCACACTTTAAGCTAAAAGGTGGTAAAAGGTAGGGAATGTGTGACCGTGGCCTTATTTTTGGCATCATTCCTTTTACTGCCCTCCCCTTCTTCTGTTTTTCTCATGGGTGGCTAGCTTCTTTCATGGTTCCAGCCGCTCACGTTTGTGCATGGCTCCTGAAATCTGTATCTCATCTTGTGAAAGGTCAGCTTTTACATTTCCAAATATTGATAGAATAGGGAGTTTTGCTGTAACCCTAATTCAGTTCCAAAACTCAGCCTACCATTTCCCTTTCAAATGATTGGCTACATGTTTTAACTTCCCTGTACTGTCAGTGGCATTACTTCCATTGTCTCTCTTTAGGGAGAAGATGGTAGATTTCCTTTCCTATATTTGAGCTCAGTAATAGCTATTTTTCTCCCTTGAGTTTTCTGAATTTCTGTGCTGGTTCCAGCACCCTATTGGCATGACCAGACTTTGATTTCACCTGTTAACTTCCTCCTGATGCCCTAGCCAACCCCTCTTTCCATTTGGTGGGATACTTGACTACATGCACTCCTGATACCAAGTGTTTGATTTTCTTTGTCCTGCATGTCATGTGGGTCAGCCGAAACCTTCTGTAAGCTGGGTCTTTCATAAAAGGTAACACGAGGTTACTACCCACCACGAGAAAGACATAGTCCCCTATATTTCCATGAAACTTGTTTTGTGTGAGTGTATCTGTGGTGTTCCTTGGCAGGGTACACAGGTTCTGACTCACCACCTTGTTGAATAAATTTATTAAATTTGGATTATAATGTAGCAAAGACTAGTAATAGTGGAACTGGGGGAAATGCAGAGTGACACTGTTTCCATGAATATACTACCATTCCATTTTTTTAAAAATGAAGAATAAAACAAGAACATTGAATGTCTTCCGAGAGCATGTACGTAAAATGAATTGTTTTGAATAGTTACTGTGGTAAAGTAATATTAATACTGAATTATACTTTGTCAGTTTTTTACATTTTACTCTTGATTTAAAACAAAACAACAATGTAGTGCACTGTTGGTATTTATAGCTTGCTTAGGTCAAATACAATGTGAAAGTTAAAAAGCATTGTTCAGATGAGGCCACAAATTTTTCTTTTTCCTACTGAAAAACTTTAATATTTTGACAGTCTTACTTACTTTTCCCTTGTTGCTGAGATAAAATACCTGATACCCAAAGTTAGGAGAGGAAAGGTTTATTTAGCTCACAGTTTATATAGGTTTCAGTCCACAAATGACTGGATCCAAGGCAGAGTGGCCTGGCAGAGAGGCAGAAAGCAGCAAGGTAAACCAGGGACCTTAGCAGCTTCTTTCCATGCCTTATATCTTATCCAGGCTGCCAGGATTAGGGTGGTGCCAAACCAATCAGTGGACTGATTTAGTAATCACATGACCTTAATCCCAGCATCACACACTCTAGATCCAGCCACCTCTGAAAAAGCCCCACCTATGACCATGTGACCACCTTGTGGGGGACACCTAGGCACAAACCATAACAGACAGATTGTACCCAAAAGGGAAGAGTCACGAAGATGAAATACTTTGAGGGAATTTGTACTTTTCCAGCTGGAAGAAATGAGACCTAAAGTCAGGAATCTTGAATGTGCTGTAGTTAGCAGATTGCAAAGAAAACTGTGGGAGAGGTTGCAGAATGGAGTAGCCAGCTGTCAAACAGGGCCCTGGAGGAAATGGTGCATGCGAGGCTGCTTTCTCCTTTCCCACCTTCTCCTTTCCTGGCTTCTCCTCTCCCAAGTGCTGGTTCTGCAGAGCTGCATCATCCAGAAAGCCAGCCTCTGCAGGAACCTCTTCTGTCCTGGAGGTTCTGCTCACCCTCAGTGCTCCAAGCCCACCTAGGTGTGAGACCACTTCTACGAAGCCTGGGCTCTTGCACCTATTTTGGGGCGGTGGGCTGATGACCATTTCCCAGGCACAGGTGATCCTGAATATCCCAGAAAGGTTGCTGGCCACCATGGAGTCCTCCAGTGGAAACTTCGTCCCGCTGCTGAGTGCAAGAGGCTTTGAGAAGTCCGCTGCAGATAACTTAAAGAAAAAAATTAAAACAAATATTTTTCTTCTTCAGGATTATGCTCCTAGTAGGAAGTTATGTGGTTTGTTTCAATATATGGAAGAAAATGGAATAATTATTTTCTAGTGAAGGTTAGGAGTTGGAAAAAATGTATTCAGTCACTTGTAGATACTCTTTGGTGAAATGTCTTTGGTAAAAGCCTGGACATTTCTGATTGGATGATTATTATTTTTACTGTTTAGTTGAGTTGTTTATATAGTCTAAATAGTAGTTCTTTGTCAGATATTGTGGTTTCTTATATTTTCTTCTGGACTGTAGCTTTTCTTTTTATCTTCGTTATAAGGGCTTTTTAAAAATTTAATTTAATTTAATTTTATTTCCAAGAACATGTATTGGTACATTGTATACATAGTGATCACATTCATTGTAGTTAATTTGTACCTGTGGATGATACTTCTTTGTCCCCCCCCACTTCTTTCCTACCCCTTTGTTCCACTCCCCCTCCCTTCCCTATTTACAATTTACAGTAGCTTTATTTACATTTTTCCCCTTTTCCCCTTTCTTTTCTTTTTCCTTTTCTTCTTTCCCCCTCCTGCCTTTCTAATTCTCCTCCCTATTGAATATTATCTTTATTTTACTTAGTATCTATTATACTTTTTTGTCTTTATTTACACTTACGGTTTCTCAAACCAGAGAAAGAATTCGATATGTACTCAGAAGAATTAAAAACATGGTACCGCAGTGATATGTGTACAACCATGTTTATAGCAACACAGTTTGTAATAGTTAAGTCTTGGAAACAACCCAAATGCCCAATGACTAATGAATGACTAAAGAAGATATGGTTTTTCTATATAATGGAGTATTACTCTGCCATAAAAAGGATAAACTTGAGATATTTATAGGTAAATGGATGTACCTTTAGAACATACTCTTAAGTGAAATAAATCAGACACACATTATAAGGCCTTTTGCAGAGTAAACATTTTTAGTTTGAGGAGTTCCATTTTATCACTTTATTCTTTCATGGATCTTGCTTTTTGTGTCATGTGTAAGAGCTCTGCCTTCTCATGATCCTGAAGATTTTCTGCTATGCATTTCTTTGTAAAAGTTTTATGGTTTTACACCTTATATTTAAGGCCATGAGCCACTGTGAGTTAATTCTTTTCAGGTGAGACTGAGGCTCATTTTGTCGAGCAGAGCACAACAGTCCAGTTGTTGGTTGCAGGGGAAGACCCCAACTACCTGGAGGCCAATGAAGATTGTCACTATGCCAACCACCAGGAATACAAATCCGAACTCTTCTGCCCATAGCCTCTTGCAATCAGAATTACCAAGGAAAACACAACACAGTTGAGCCCTGGATGGAACTAATGCTCTATTACATAGAGAAGGCAAAGAACAAGATCAGCCATAAGATCCCTCCTGGCTGCCCACATAGGGCAATTTTCTTATGGTCATCACTCTCATACTGCATGAAAGGACCTTGTCTTTACCTGGCAGAGGATTTATACAGTAGTGGGATTGGCTGGGAGCTACTGGGACTTGCTTGCTCAAGCAAAATAAAAGAACATACACTGAATTTGCAATAGGAAAGGATATTCCCACACAAGGCATAATCCTGGTGCAGCCTGTGTGGGCTCTTTATTGGAACACAGACACGCTTATTTTGCTTTCACAGTGTAACTATAGAACTGAGTTGTTGTGATCAAGACCATATGACCTTCAAAGTGTAAGATACTTATTATCTGAATTAATACAGGGGAAGTTTTCCAAATTTTCTATAGTTTCATGAATACTTTTTTCTGGTTTGTCTTTTTTCTTTTCTGTTAAGAGTCCCTCCTATCTCCTGATATCACCAAGTTTACCCTGCATGTGCATCTTCAACTGGCTGAGACCTAGGGCCTGAGTCATAGACTGATGCTTGTCTCAAAAGAAAGCAGGTGCAGATGAGTGCACGGAAATCCAGCTGCTTACAAAAGCCCTTCCTACTCTAATGTGTCTGTGTTTGTACCAGCAGTAGTGTACTGGGGAGGTCTGACATGATAACCTGAGAACTGCTATTGCCTCCCCACCTTGGCTGTCAGCCTGATCATGTTACTTGCAGTGTCTCCTTCATGGCCTCAGCCTCTTGACTCTCACTACAGTCTTTGCTGACAGGCTTCAGAATGGTGACACAATGAGAAGACCCATGGCTTTGGTGATCTCCGAAGAATCATTCTAAATGCACTGATTATTTATATTGCAGTTTCATATTTATTATACTTGTCTATTTTTTCCTAAGGGAATTCTAGAAAGTTTACTTCTGACAAGTTTCTTGCTTTGCCTGAAATTTGCAGCTGGATAAACTATGACCTGAGTCCTTAGGTTAGAGAATAAGTGAACGTACTCCTTTGATCACTGGAAGGTAAGCCATTATAGCTTTGTGCTTATTGATTTATTAATTGGTAGAGATATAATACCCTGCATTTCTACTTGTGAATTTTATTGCGGTCTGCTTGAACTACTTGTGACTTTACCGGCAACACCATTTGCTTCTTTTTGCTGCACGTCCCCTCCTGCCTCTTCCCTCAGCAATACCTTCTCTTATTCTCCAGGCTGTTTGACTCTGTGGTCTTCTGAACCCCTCCAATAATTTTCTTTATTGCTCCTTTGGCATGTAACCATATCGTTTGATGACGTCTTAGATTGTTGTCTTATTCTTGCTTAACTTTCACTAGAAGTAGAGTAGGCATGTGTTTTCTCTCTAATGGCGCTGTACATTTGGTGAGAGCTTATTTATGTGTTTGGACCCCCCTCGTGCCTATGGTGTTTATGTTACACACTAGCTATTAGTTAAATGAATGAAAGAATGATTGAGCTTATACTTGGTGTAACATTATGTTTGGAAGTTGTCTGTTCTATAAAGTCTTCTTTTTTTTAATATGGCGCAGGTCAATAGGTATTAATAGTAATGAATCTCAAAAAACGAATGTTACATTTTAAACTTACCTCCAAGTACAAACTGTTCACCTTTAGAAATTGAATTATGAGTGCTTTTGGATGCCCAATAGCTGACTTTCCAAATAGTTATTAGAAGAGATCTGAGCTCTTAGCCTCCACATTATGATTTGAGCTTAATATTTATGAAAGGGATGTCTTTCTACAAATAGGTAAAAATGAGTGAAGGAAATGGCTCCCAGTATGACAGAAGAAAATATCTTAAAAACATCTGCAGTTATCTGTAGTTTCCCTAAGGTTGTGTTAATATAAAAAAGACATTGTTTTATGTTCTAGAATCAAGAGATGATTTTATGACTTAACAGGTTCCACACAGAACTTTTGTAAGGTTATCAGTGCCAGCATAACTGCTGAAGAGACCACATAACAATATTAGTCTCTAGATTTATTGAGTTTGCTGTATTCCTTCAGTATCATTCATATTTTTCTCCCATGGGTACCACTTTCCTCTCTTGACTTAATACCAAGATATGGAAACTCATTTATGCTGCGGTGTAAGATGCTGGGAAATGAGTGCCTGTTTATTATCTCTCTCTACAGGACCATTCATGACCATGGGTAGATGTTCGTTGCCTCTGTATAAATAGGTGGCATTCAGAAGTATGTTCACTAGCGAGGGACCAGGTGGTTTGATGGGAGCAGACGCACTTCATGTTTGGACAATGAGTCTGAACTACACTTCATATGCTAACTAGTGGCATGACCTTGGATTAATTTGCCTCTGTTCTATCATTTGCACAATGGAGACAGTGGCACCTGCCTCACATGGATGCTTCTGGGAACAGATGAGATAAAGGAAAGAGCCACATTTCTTTTGCATCACAACATGTCCAGGAACATTTAAAGGGTGGCTTACTGCCATGTTGATGTCCCCTGTTCTGTAAACGTGGCTAATGCCACATTGCCATACTCACTGACAGAGCTGCAGTGTGGGGAAGGAGGCAGCCAAGCCTCAGACTCACACTGGCCTTGATCTCAGCTTGAATTCAGTCTTCCTTTGGAAGGACTGGCTACCACCTGTGAGACAGGGTGGCAGGTTGTTACTTCAGCCCACGGTTCTCTCACCTTCTGAGGAAAGAGTGTTTCTCAAAATAACTTTGGTTGCCATCATGAATGTACATTTCCTCTGTTTCCCATTTCCCCACTTCCCAGAAATGATGTCCTTCCTGATTGCCCCACTCAGGTTTCTCTCTAGCTGTGGCTTGGGGCTGGGCTGTTGCCTCTAGAGCCTTATGGACAATGGGAGCTGCAGCCTCGCTGGGTTCCATGTACCCAGGCCCATGCTTTTCTACTTTGTGGCATGCAGAGAGAAGAGGGGGGGCCTGGGCTGGAGGCTGTGGAACCCCAACATTGTAGCATGGATGATGGGGAATTGGGAAAATAAAAGAAGTATCAAGAAGCCAAGGGAGGGGAGAATATGGAGAAGGGCTCATCGGTCTCAACCATCGGATTGGGCACTGCTGGCAATGGCTGGCGAGGGAGATGAGGCAGAAGCTGGTGGCTAGGGTGAGGTGGGAGCAGCTGAGTCCAGTGGGCACCACCTCTCTTTCAGCCAGCTTGGCTGGAGAGGAGAGGAAGCAGGGCAAAGTTTAGCTGCAGAATGATATCATTTTTAAACTTGAAAGTGTGTATATTCTGAGGAGGAAGACATGGGAGGATGTTGAAGACAATGAATCCATTTAAATTCACACTGCTTTTTATCGTTTTATATGCAGCTTCTTCTTGACTAATTGTTCTTACTTAATTATTTGTTAATTCCTGGCTATTTTCCTGGTCACTTTTCTCCCTCTTGGAGATTTCTGACAAATCTTTTGCTACTTTCTTACAGTCCTCTCCTTTTGGGCCCCATCAGTCCACATGGAATCTGAATGTGTCCCCAAAAGGGAGAGGCTCCTGTGGTCCGTTGGTCCTCTTCACCCATCCTCAGCCATGTACTAATCCTTCCTAATTACCTTTTCACTGTTTCTGCAGAATTTATGCATATCAAGATGCAATTATGTGTATGAAGCTAGGTCATATCTTCATTCACCCTTCAATGCTAATATTTTGAAAGGCTTAATGTTTTGACAGTTTTGGGATATAAGTCCAACCAATTTCTGTCAACAACAGTAGCATAGGAAATTGAACATGTAAAATACATTTTATTTAGGAAACATTGGTTACTGGTTCTTAGTAAGTGCCCTGTAACTGGTTCCTTGGAGGAGGGGAGGTGAGTATTGTGGTTTTGAAATTTCATTTTGTTTCCTCCCTCTCTTCCTCTTCTTTTTACCCCCTTCTCCTTTCTTCTTCAGCCAGTTTGATGTGTGACTAATAACCACCCTGGAGACAAGCTGGCCTCCAGGCGATGATGTGTATGGCTAGTTCGTGTGGTACCTGCTTGCAGGCAGACCTGGCACTGTGTGAATCACAGCTGGCCTCTGCCCAGCACCCTGTCTAGGCTCCTGCAAGTGCCGCATTGGTCCCTTGGGATGGCCTGGGGACTGCTGATGACCCTGGGCTCTGATCTGGCTTTTCCTGGGTGTAGTTTCCTCAGAGCTTGTGTGGCCCTTCGCTAGAGATGGAGCTGGAGCCTGTAAAATCTTTGAGTTGCATTCTGGGAGGCTGAGGCAGGAGGATTATAAATTTGAGCCCAGTCTAGGTAATTTAGGGACTTAGCAGAGCCTGTCTCAAAACAAAATAACAACAACAAAGAAAGTGCTGGGGAAGTAGCTCAGTCAGAAGGCTTTGGGTTTGATCACCATATCCCCATTCCCACAACACAGCTAGAGCTGATAATCCCTGTTGTTGCTGTTCTCCAGAGGAGTATTTTCCCTGGGGGAGGCTGAGGTTCCACACAGAGATGGCAGCCGTCATGGCTGCTACAGGCTCTCATTCTGTTCACTCTGACTGTGCTCCTGTCCCTCCTGTTTCATTGTTCAGATTTTCCTTGGGTTCCTGGAAATGAAAAGCAACTTCTCCAACACTCAGTTTCTCTTTTTGTTTAATCAAATTCAAGTTGGATTTTTTTCACTTGTAGCCAAATAAATATAGGTGCCTTCCTTAATCTGAACTCTAGGTTTGTCTCTAATGGAAAAATACATGAAACTCACCAGTTTTAAATTAGGGATGTCCAGCTAGCTTATCACAAGAGCCACACTGAGAAGGCTGTGATAGGCCCCAGGCAGGCTGGACATTTATTTATACAGGTTTGGTTTTCCCCATAGTTTTCGAGGACCCTGTTGCTGGTGGGAGTCCTCCTGTATCACATCTGGGAAGTCTGTCAGGCCAGGCAACAGTGTGCTGGAGGTTGTGGATTCACTTCTGCACAGCCCACCTGTGGATCTTTACTGCTTTTCCCCAGGTGTAGCACATGCATTTAGATTTAAGACCAGATGGGTGGCAAGTGCTAGCAAAGGACCTGGTACTTGTCTTGGTTACTTTTCCTGCTGCTGAGACAAAATGCTTGACACCCAAAGTTAAAGGAGGAGAGGTGTATGTAGTTCACAGTTTGTAGAGGTTTCAGTCCATAGTTGGCTGGTTCCAATGGAGGGCAGCGTAGCAGAGAGGCTTCACAGAGGAGAAACAGTTTGTGGTGTGGCAGGGCAGGCAGAAGGTTGCAAGCACCACCAGCAGCAGCCTGCCTCTCCCTTTTATACCTTCCAGATTACCCACCTTTTGGTGGGTATGCTAAACCAGTCAGTGGAATGATGTAGTCATCACATACCCTTAAGCCCAGCATCACATCCTTAATCCCAGCATCATGCACCCTAGATCCAGCCACCTCTGAAAAGTCCTACCTGTGACTACATGAGACTTTGGGGGAACATCTAGACATAAGCCATAACAGAATGTAAAGTTTTTCTAGAACAGTAAAGCTCTCTATTAAAGTGGCACCACAATTATTGCATTCTTCTCTGGGAGCAACAACATTTACAGATAATAAGCAAACTCCTGGTATGAACTCAGAGCTTTCTTGTTAAATTCAATACTGCTATTAGGCATTGTATCATAAAATCTTAGTCACCCTCAACCCACAGGAAACTTTTTCTTCATTTTCATGTTTGGTCCTTTAGAAGTCATAGTCACAGGAGCCTGGCCTGTCCTACGATTCCCGTAGGCCACACAATGCTTTTCTCCCTTGGCCATGGTCTGTCTGCTCATTAAAGCCACAATGGGAAGCCACTGTGGGCCATGGAATGACCACTGACCAGGGAGGCTCCCAGATGGTGCCAGGACAATTATTCCTTCTTGATGTCTCTGCATCTGGGAAAATTACCTTACCTCAGCTTCTTCCTTCCTTACAAGTATTTCATTCTATGGATGACATCTTACAGATGAAAGAAAACAAACAAACAAACTTGTTTTCTTCCTGATATTTCCTAAAGAAAGCAACCCCCTTGTCTCTGTGTGGACATTTGGGAGTACCATGGGTATGCCAACTGCACAGGCAGTCTGGAAATAGAGCCTGCTGCCAGGTCCTGGATGAGTAAGCTGTCCTTGCCCGAGGGGACTGCCTGAGAGGCTTTGCTCTCTGTGGACCCTCCATCAGAGCCCGCAGCTCTGTCTCTGTGTTGTGGGATTTGTTCACAGCTTTCGCTTCCAAAGGACTGGTCCTCCACTATCTGTGGGCAGCTCACCTACACTGCCTGTGTGCTAGTTATAGTGCAGACAAGTGGTCAGTGTAGACAGAGGCCTGCTGACTAGAGTACAGAGGCCAGCTGAGCCTGGGCTGGGGATGCCTGTGCAGATCAAAGCAGACGAGGTAGCAGAGCAGGGCAGAGCAGGACCAGGGGCCAGGTCCACACAGCAGGTCTGGCAGACAAGATACATGTGGAGGTTGACCCCCCAGCAACACCAGGCAGGAGTTGGTCCCAGGCATCGGATGGAACTCTAGTGAATTGAAGCCCATCTGGGTGATTCTGTGGCCTCAGGGACCTGAATCTGGCCTTCCACAGTGGATTTACCCAACTCGCTCGCCGCGTGGGGCCCTCGTGCCCTGGCAAAAATCCCAAGTCCTCTCTATAGGAGCCCAAAGCCATCTTGAAGATCTCTCTATGTTCTTGTGTGTCTGTGTGCATGTGAGTGTGACACTTGTGTTCTGGCTGCTTCTGTCCCAGAGCTTATCTTTTCTTCACACCCACTTGAGTTCTTAGCAAAACCCTACCCTTATCATATGCGTCAGTGTCCATGACTTTCCTGATGACAAGGCCAGGAGAATGGATGAGATGCCACACTGCATGGAGCACAACAGAGACATCCTGCCTCTGGCATGGTTGGGCTAACCCTCCACTATGCCTTCTGCCTACCCTTCCTCACCCTGCTCATCCCTCCCAAGAGAATCTAAACCTTTTCTTGTGCAAAACATACAATGCTTCTTTTTGGTGTGGAATCTCCCTAACATCCATGCAGTCAGGATCTAATCTTCTACTGCTAAAACCTGTCCAGTTACTTTCTCAGATGAAGACAATGAACTTTGTGCAAATTGGCCAAGGATTCCATTTTGTAATGTTGGAGCTTGAAATGGATATCAAACCAAGAAGGAGCAAGATGGGGAAAGGTCAGGAGACCCTGAGCTTGCAAGGCCTCTCTGTGGCCTCCTGTCCCTCTTGTCGTGAACCCTCCCAAGTCTTTCACAATTGAGGCAGGAGATTAGGGCATGGGGAAGATTGACTGGGGAAGTAGGCATGACGGTTAATTACAAAATCCTAGGATACATGTGCAGAACAGTTCCCAAAGCCCTGCACATGGACTTCTTGGAGAGCTCCAGCAGATTTTAGATAGGATGGCAGCCTCAGGAGTGGTGCCAGCCTCAGGAGTGGGAGATACAAAAAGGATGGTAGGCAGTACACTCTTGGCCACTGTGTTCAGTCTTGCACGGTAGCCCACCCTCATGCTGTAGGTTGTACTTCCCCCCCATACTTTTACTTGGCTCAAACTCACTCTGCAGAGCATGTTTCTTTTCCTACCTTTAATAAATGTAAAACTTTACTACTGTTTACACTTGTTTTGACCAATTCTTTGTTCAGGACAGAAAGAACCTAGAAATCACCTCTAGAAGGAGACTCCAGTGCCCCTAAACCTGGTAATATATTCATACATTTTATTCCACCTCTGTCCTGTCCTACTAGGCAGTGATATCTTTGAAGACAAAGATTGTGCCTATTTCATTTTCTTAACCCTGGAACACCTACAAGTTGCCTTGAACATAGTAGGAATCCAATAAATACTTACTGAACAAATAGATGTGCCCATTGCAGTCCTAATGGATGATTTAAAAGTTAATAATCCCATTCTAGGAGCTTATACTTACTCAGACAAAAACACTGCAGATGAGAGTAATTAAGCTTTGAACCTTGTGGCACTGACTAGAGAGTGTATTTGTCAAGAATTTGGAAGCACTTAATCATATTTACATTCTTTGTTGTATACAGAACATTTAAATAAAATCATGACTGCTATCGGCTTATCTCTCATTCATATACATTCTTCTCCATATTAAAATAAAAATGTAAAGCCTTATTTTAGAGTTTTTTTTTAAAGGCACCGAAGATTATGAATTTCATCTTAGCATGAGCAAATGACAATCTGGTCTTGACAAGTTACTTTGAATTTAGTAAAATCTAAAACTCAGATTAGTTTTGTTTTCTGGCTAATGTTAGAATGGAGAGACATTTCCAAGGGGGTATTTAAATAAAATATTGTTTTTGACTATGTAACATGTTTCCTTCTATTTTTAAAAATCCCTTGGGTATTTTAAGGGAAATTTAATCTCTCAGATTTTGATCCAAATATAATTTACTCACAATAATGGAGAAATATTTGATATCCAGAGAAATCTACTGATGCTCTTGAAGCTTTTCTCCCGGGAAATACAAAATCACTTTTTTTTTTGAGAATAAATCACAATGACAATGGCTAATTTTTTTGCTTTTTTAACAGAGCCTATTTTAAGTATCAAATTGGGCAGTTCCAGATCAGTTATTTTCATTTTAATTTTTTTGAATTTTTTTAGCTATGCAAAGGACATTTTTTTCAAAGAGGTTTTCTTCTTCTTTTTTCTTATTCTGACAGCTTTACCTGCTACACTTTTAAAATCCCAAACAAAGATTTTGGAAGATTTAAGGTAGTAAAACAATTTTGATGTCTGTGGATTAATGGTGTCTATGTTCAAGATGTTTCAGGCCTGTCAGAAACTTGAAAATAGCACTTAAATGTATTGTTCAATTTAAGTTTTAAAATACACCCTCTGAGAATTAAATACCAGTCCCCAGTCAGTATCTTGAGTTTAAAAACGGGGAGGCTTAGACCAAAGTGTAGCCAAATTTGTACTTTTAAAAGACCTGAAATCCTCTTACAAATAAAATAGAGGTGTTTGTATCAGTGTTACATTTTGGAAGTGAAAAGTGCTTGGGGCCATGTGGGATCGTCAGAGGATCTGACAGTTGTTGGGAATGGAGGGGTAGAGGACTCTGGGGTGTGGCTTTTGCATTTCCTTGGATTCTCTGGGACTTGCCCTGAGTTCCAGGTTCTGACTTCTAGCCTCCCAAAGACAGTAGTATTCCCTGCTTATTTCTCCCTTAGAGAGAGTTTTGCATCTTTGGTTTTGGACTTGGCTTTGTTCCTTAAGGTTCCCTTCATCAGAAGCTCCTGAGCAGAAGCTGGAGCAGGGGTCCGGCTCTTGCCCCACAGCCCTCTGCTGCCCCCTGCTGCCCACAGCAAACAGCAGCGAACACTCTCAGGCCCAGCTGGGTTCCTATACCTAGATCTTGTGATAGTCTTTTGGTCTTTTCTTCATTTAGTTCATCAGACAAAATGTGGCCAGACAAAGTTCAAAATATTGCACATGAGAATGGCATGTGGTAACTAGGTGCACAGACTGTAAACAGACTGACTGTGTTCGGTATGGACTCTTTGACCTTGGACAAGTTGTGTGACTTTGGTCAAGTTAGGAAAACTTGCTTTCCTAGCCTGAAAAGTGAGGTTGGTAATACCTTTATGAAGTAGGTATTATTATTATGACTATTAAATGAAATAAAAGGAGAAGTGTTTAAGATAGGGTGTGTGCTAAATAAATATTAGTTATTGTTATATTTATTGCCTCTTTAGTTTAGGATTTAGTGTAAACTGGTGTTTCCCGAAATGTGGGACTCATAACACAAGATGATGTTAGGTTGTTCAAGGGTAAGAAATAAATAAAACTAACCCACAGTGAAGAAATGATTCCCTTTCCAACTATCTGCCAGCTCTTCTGATCATATCAAGGTAGAGATGTCTGTCTGGTACCAGGACACTTTCGCCCTCTCCCCAGTACTTGCTGATCTCTCTTATTGATAGAGATAGGCCTTGAGCTTAGAGCCAGCTATAGCCTTGTGAATTTAATAACATCTTTTCTTTTGGGTTCAATATAATTTCTATTTTGGGCAAATGATACTTTATACTTAATATAAAGTTTCCTCCAAAATTTAGTCTAGGTAAAAAGAAGTACTTTAAAGAATATTGAATAAGTTATAAATATATTGCATTCTAGTTTCAAATGTGGCAAACGCCAGCACAGTCCTCAGAGCTCTGAAGCCTGGGGACTTTGTGAGAGAGCAAGTGCTTGGGGCCTCTGTGTTGGGTCTCGGCTGGCTGGGGAAGCTTTCTGCTGTCTTTGTGCGCCACTCTTTTGCGGGTCTGCCTGACTCACTGACTGCGGAACACTGAGTCCCTTTGTTTTGTTTTCCTTTAAGAATGCCCATTCTTTGATCCACTTTTCTGATTTTCATTCATCCTCAAGTCCATATTTGAAACCAACCTGTAGGTGGGGTCTCCCCTGACCCTCTCTCCAGACCTCCCTTTTTCGTCTGGATTCCTCCTGCTCGTTGCCCAGTCCATGTGTCTGGCATCGAGTTTTGGCCTGTGATACCTAGCATTTCCTGTCTTGTGTCTGGAGCTAGGAGACCAGGACTGAAAGCGCCTTTCAGTTTCCCCTGCCGCATCTAGCCCACTGCTTGGAGACAGTAACCATTAGAAAGTATTTGATCTTAAGTTTTGTGTGTCTACATTGAGGTGTCTTTCATTTACCATAAAAGTCACTTCTCTGAATGTAGTTTGATGACTCTTCCTGAATTTATGCAGTGGGGAAGCCGGCCTTACAGACTGGTTTTAGAAGACTTCCATCACCCAGAGTAGTTCTTTTCGGCCCCTGTGCAGTCAGCCTGCTGTCCCACCCCTCAGAATTCTGTCTCTAGTTTTCTCTTTTTGAAGAAAGTTCTAGAAAGGGGATCATACACTATGCCAGCTTTTCTCTTCTTATGTCCATTCTTATATGTCCATTCTTATGTCATATAAGCATATTAGTGTAATGGTTCTGTGATTCATCAGTCTTGCATTTATTGGTGGTTTGCTCTTTTTTATTGGTTAGTGTAAGAGAGAAACCACATCAGTGGCCTTTGGATTATTTCAGTTCTTGGCCATTATGGACAATTCTTCTGTAAATATTCATGTTCAGGTATTTTTGTGGAGATGTGTTTTCATTTCTCATGAGTAACTTAGAAGTGAAAATGGTTGGTTCTATCATAAGTATAATTTTCTAAGAAACTACCAGAATATTTCCTATTTTGTGTCCCTCTCTCCCAAAGCAGTGTATGAGAGTTGCAGTATCTCCATATCCTTCCCATCACTTAGTATTACAGTGTTTCATAATTTTTGTTGGTACATGTTTGCAGTACATAATGATTACATTCATTGTGGTGAGTTGGTGCATGTATATAACACATCTCAATTTTTTACTTTCCCTTACCCTTTTTTCACTCCCCCCATCTCTTGGTCCCCTGCCTATTTGGAAAAGATCTATCTCCATGTTTCCTATTATCTATCCTTTATTTTGCTTATTAATTTATTTATGCCTGAGGTATTATAGTTTTTTAGCCATATAGCCTTTCAGTGAGTGATGAGGAATTCTTAGATTTTCAGGTTGAGTAGCTAGATGTTTGGTGCTACCACTGAATGGGGAGTTGAGAGAGGCCTGAGCCCTTTTGAGGACAATCTAGAGTTCTGGATTGGCCAAATTGAGTCTGATGTGCTTGTGATTCAGGAGGCATTGCTAAGCATGAGGCCTCCTGGATTTATTCCATCTTTCTGAATTTATCAAATAATGGAATGTGGGGCAGTTGCTTCAATTTTCTCTACCTACATATATGTCTGATGATTTGGACAAGTCACTTATTTCTTGGACATCCTTATCTAAAAGGTAAAATAATACTTGTCTTCTTCCAAATCATGGTTGAGCAGTCAATGAATTATGAGTATAAAAATTTTTATTATTATGGTTGCAGTTACTAATAATTCTCTTTTGTTTACTTTGTTTTGATGTTCATTGTGGCCTCTAAAATTCTGTTTTACACATTGCAGGTGCTTAGTAAGTACTGAATCAATAAATTAATAAATGCAAATAATAGCTAAATGTCTTAGTTATATTTCTTGTTGCTGAGACAAGATATCCAATACCCAAAGTTAAAGGACACTAGACCTTTATCAGATAGATGATTTGCAAATATGTTTTCCCATTCTGAAGGTTATCTTATCACTTTGCAGAAAAATTTTTTGACAGAGTCCAATTTTTCTGTATTTTCTCTTTGGTTGTTTATTAAGTATCATTCTTAGGAAACTGTTGTCCAAAGTCCTGAAGAGATACACCTATCTTTTATTCTAAGAATTTTACAGTTTTAGCTCTTCCATTATGTATGTTATTTTGTGTTAACTTTTGTATACAGTTGTGAGGTAGGGATCCAAATGCATTGTTTCATATGAGCATATCCAGTTGTCCTAGAATCATGTGTTGAAAAGAGTATTCTTTTCTCTATTGGATTTTCTTGGCATCTTTGTGTAAATACCTGTATGGACTTTCCCCCCTAAATCTCTAATTCTTTTCCATTGATTTTATATGTCCATTCTTATGTCAATACCACACAGTCAGTATTATTATGACTTTTGTGGTCAAACTTGAAGTCGGACAATGTGAATCCTCCATTTTTGTTCTTCTTTTTAAAGATTTTTTTTGTCGTTGTTTTGGGTTCTTGCATTTCCATATGGATTTTAGGATCCACCTATCAATTTCTGCAAAGAATAGCTGAGATTTTGATAGGTGTGTCGAATCTATAGATCAATTTGGAGAGTATTGGTATCTTAGCAAAATTTTGATTTCTTTTATTAGTACATGTTTGCAGTATATAATATTTGCATTCCTTGTGTGGAGTTGCTGCATGTATGTAACACATCTTAATTCCTCTTTTCATCCTCTCCCTCCCTCCCCTTCCCTATGCTTCCATCTCTTGATTCCCTTTCCCTTAGAGAATGATCTGTCTCCCTACTTCCTATTATGTATCTTTTATTTTGCTCTTTATAATTTGGGTTTTTCATGTAAGAGAAACCATGTAATATTTAATCATGTGTGTGTTTGACTTATTTCACTTAATTATAGTTTCAAAGTGCATCCATTTTCCTACAAATAACCCAAGTTTATCTTTTAAAACTAAATAAATAAATTTACTTATTAATTTATTTTTTGAGACAGGGTTTTTCTGTGTTTTTCTGAGTTCAGACTTGCCTTGAATTCCGTATGTAGCCCAGGCAGGCCTTGATTCTCCTGCCTCAGCCTCATATGTGCTGGGGTTACAGGCATGTCACCATTCCCTGGTTTTTAAATTTACCTTTTTTTTAAATGACAGATTTTTTTTTAATTTATTTTTTTGGGTGCCGGGGATCGAACTCAGGGCCTTGTGCTTGGGAGGCAAGCACTCTAACCACTGAGCTAAATCCCCAACCCCAGATTAATTCTTTAGCCTGTGAACACAGCATGTTTTCCCGTGTACTTAGGTTATCTTTAATTTATTTCAACAATATTTTATATTTTTCAGTGCACAAGTATTATATTTTTTGGTTAAATCGATTGATTGTGGTTTTGGAGATCAAATGCATGGTCTCATGCATGCTAAATGTCTCAGTTACTTTCTCATCACTGAGACACAGTACCCATTACCCACAATTTATAGGAGGAGAGGTTTATTTTGGCTCATTCATTGTTTGTACAGGTTTCAGTTCATAGTTGGTAGGCTCCAAGGCAGAGTAGCATGGCAGAGAAGGCTTGCTCATGGCATGGCAGCCAGGAAGCAGAGAGAGATCGAGGGAAGAGGGAGGAAGCTAGACCCTTTCAGGCCACATCCCCAGTGACCCACCTGCTCCAACCATCATATTCACCTATAAACTCATCAATGGACTAATCCATTGATGAGTATCATGCCCCCATGATCAAATCACCTCCCCTAAACCCCACCTATGAGCATATGAAGCTTTGGGGGTACATTATAAACCATAATACTAAACATACTCTCTACCACTGACTACATCTCCATCACATCTTCAGCCCTATTCTTAAGTATTTTATTTTTTGATGCTATTGCAAATGTAATAGCTTTTAAATTTAATTTTCAAGTTGTCCATTGCTAGTATGTAGAAGTACAACTGATTTTTGTGTGTTGATTTTGTATCCGAATACATTTATTAGTACTAATTGTTGGGTGTGTGTGTATTCTGTAAGATTGCTGTATGTAAGATCATGTCATCCACAAATAGGGGTAGTTTTATTTTTTCCATCTCAATGTTGTTATCCCTGCCCAGTTTTTACTGCCTAATTGTCTGTCTAGACTCTTCAGTTCAGTGGTGAGTAAAAGTGTGGCTTATGATGAATGTATTTGTTATGTATTTTGAACATATACCAATAAAAAATAAAAAATGAAGTGTAGCAAGAGCAGATATTTTTATGCTGTTCTTGGTCTTAGTGTGGAAATCTTTTAAGTATGATGATAGCTGTTGGTTTTTCATAGATGACCTTTACCAGGTTGAGGAGGTCTCCTTCTAGCTCTAGATTGTTGAGTATTTTTTTTTAATAATGTGTTTTTTTTGGGGGGGGTCCTGGGAATTGAACTCAGGGTCTTGTGCTTGCTAGGCAAGCGCCGTACCACTTGAGCTAAATCCCCAACCCCGTTGTGTTGGCTTTTATCAAATGCTTTTTCTGTGTCTAAGAGATGATCATGTGTTTGTTTGTCTCATATTCTATTAATATGGTATATGATACTGATTGATTTTTAATATATCAAAGTGACTGTTCCTAGGGTACATCTCACTTGCTTATGGTTTATAATCCTTTTTATACGTTACCATAGTCAATGTGTTAGTATTTTGTTCAGAACTCTTGTATCTCTATTTGTAAGGGTCCTTGGTCTGTGGTCTATAGTGTTATTTTAAGTTTTTTTTTTTTTTTTTTTTGTGCTGGGGATCAAATTCAGGACCTGTGCTTGTGAGGCAAGCACTCTAAACACTGAGCTAAGGGGCTGGGGATTTAGCTCAGTGGTCAGAGTGTCTGCCTTGCAAGCACAAGGCCCTGAGTTCGATCCCTGGTACCAAAAAACCCCCAAAACAAAACAAAGCAAAAGAAACACTGAATTAAATCCCCAGCCCTTATTTGAAGTTTTTATTTAATTATTCTTTCTGTTTTAGATTGTATGTATTTATGGTATATAACATAGAAATATGCATACATTATGAAATGGCTAAATCAAGCTAATTGACATGTGCATCACCTTTCATATATACTTATTTTTTGTGGCGAAAACACTGAAAAACTTCCCTCTTGGCAATTTTCAAGAGTACAAGCTGAGAATAGTGGTGCACACCTGTGATCCCAGCACTTAGGAGACCAAGGCAGGAGGATTGCCATGAGTTCGAGGTCAGCCTGGGTTACATAGTTCAATGCTAGCCTGAATGACATAGTGAGACTCTGTCTCAAAAACACCAAAAAAAAAATTTTTTTTTTGTTAACTATAGTCATGATGCAGTAAATAATAGAGCTCCTGAACTTATTCCTCTTGTTGAAATGATATTTTATATCATTTGACTAACCTCTCTGTAATCCTCCACCTCTACTCGTAGCCCCTGGTAGCCACTGTTCTCTGTTCCTATGACTTTGACAGACTCCATATAAAAAGTGACTGAGTTATGTTTATCTTTCTTTGCCTGGACTGTTTCACTTAACACAGTGTCAGATTCATTTATGCTGTCAAAATGACAGACTTCCTTATATTTAAAGACGAAATAGAGTGCCATTGTGCATATATATATATATATATATATATATATATATATATAATATTTTCTTTATCCATTTATCTGTTGATGGATGTTAGTGCTAATTCCATAATTCAGTATTGTGAATAATGCTACAATGAAATTTTTTTTTTTGAGACAGGGTCTTGCTATGTAGTTCAGTCTGGCTTTGAACTCATAATAATCCTCCTGCCTTCACCTTCTTTTTTTTTTTTTTTTTTTTTTGGTGGTGCCAGGGATTGAACTCAGGCCCTCGTGCTTGCAAGGCAAGCACTCTAATCACTGAGCTAAATCCCCAGCCCTGCCTTCACCTTCTGAGTGCTGGGATTATAGGCATATGCCACCATGCCTGGCTACAATGAACATGTGATTGGAGATATTGCTTTGACATACTGATATCATTTTTTGGATATATATCCAATAGTGGGATTGCTGGATCATATGTTAGTTCTATTTTTAATTTTTTGAGAAGCCTCCATATTGTTTTCCATAACGGTTGTACTAATTTACATTCTCCCAACAGTGTATAAATGTTTACTTTTCCCACATGCTTTCTCATACTTGTTAACTTTTCTTTTTCTTTTTATAATAGTCATTCTAACATAGTAGGTCCATATTGTTCTTGCAGTGTTTTTGTCTGGTTTTCTGTTTTTCTATTCTCTACCCTATTTGTACTCTAGTCTTTGTTATTACTTCATTGCTTGTTGCTATAGTTTGAATGTTCTCACAGAACTCATGTTGAAATTTAATCCCCTTTGTGAGGTATTAAGTGGGTGGAAACCAAATCTGATATAGTATTTAGAAGTGGAACCTTGGGAGGCAATTAAGGTGAAATGAGGCCTTAAGTGTGGGGCCATAACCCAAAGGGACTAGCTTTTTACGATAGAGACCTGAACTAGTATGTTTTATCTTGCCATGTGATGCCCTGAGCCACCTTGGGACTCAGAAGAGAGTTTCCATGAGCAAGAAAGACCTTGCCAGGCACATCCTAATGGTAAACTTCCAGCTTTCAGAACAGTGAGCCAAAAAACCCCTTTATTCTTTGTAAATTCTTTAGTCTGTGGTATTTAGTTATAGCCACAAAAATGCACTAAGATAGTGATTTAGGTGGATTGTTTTAATTGTGACATATTTGTGTCTTTTCTATTTTTTTTCTGTGATGATATTTACTTTATTCCATTGTGGTTGGACAACATACTTTGTATGATAGTATCCTTTTTCATTTATCAAGGCTTGTTTTATGTTCTAACATAATGTTTACTGGAGAATGTTCTATGTGCATTTGAGAAGAATGTGCATCTGCTTTTGTTGGGTAGAGTATACTATGGATGTCTGTTAGGACTTACTAGGTTATAGTGTTGGTCAAGGCTTCTATTTCCTTGCTGACATTCTGTCTATATCTATGGGGGTGGGATATTGAAGTCTTCACTTGTTATCATTGAATTATGTGTTTCCTTTTGATTAATTCATTTTTTGTGTTATATGTTTTGGGGTTCTTTTGTTATACATGTTTATAATGGTTGTATGCTCTTCAAAAATTTGCCCTTTTATCATTACAAATGTCTACTTTGTCTCTAGTAACAAGTTCTGTTTTATAGTCCATTTTGTCTATTATTAGTACAGTATAACCACTCCAGCTCTCTTTTGTTTACTGTTTACATGGTATATATATATTTATATCCTTTTACTTTTACCCTATTTGTGTCTTTGAATCTAAAGTGTTATCATTTTAAAAAAAAGTGTGCCAATTGCTGCCTTTTAATTAGAGTACTTTATTTAAGTTTAATTGTGGATGAAGGAGAATTTGCTTCTCTCTTGCTATTTTCTATATCTCTTTGTCCTTCTGTTCTACCATTACTGTCTTCTTTGGAGTTGAATAAATCTTTTCTAGGGTAATGTTTTTTTGGGGGGGTTTCTGGGGATTGAACACAGGGCCTTGCACTTGCTAGGCAAGTGCTGTACCACTGAGCTAAATCCCCAAACCCAGGCTAGCATTTTAATTCCCTTGATATTTCTCTTATTATACATTTTGAGTTATTGTCTTAGTGGTTGCTCTAGGGATTATATCTTTATTTGTTATAATGTAATTTATAATAATGTAATTCAGATTAATATCAGCAGTATAAAAAGTGTGGTACTACACAGCTCTGTGCTCCCTTACCCTCTTATTGTCACAAATTATATCATTATACATTGTGTGCCTATCACATATATTTTCTAACAATAGTGTCTTGCTGTTGTAATTTAAATATTAGATAAAAGAGTTACAAACAAAAAGTACATTTATATCATTTTAATATTCACTTCTGTAATTACCTTTACTTGTACTCTGTATTTCTGTGGATTTGAGTTATTGTCTATTGTTCTTTCATTTTGGCCTGAAGGAAAAGTTTCTTTACTATTTCTTATAGGTTAGATCTGCTGGTGATGAACTGTATGTTTTATTTACATGGGAATGTGTTAATATCGCCTTCATTTTCAAAGCATTATTTCTGCTGATATAGAATTCTTGGCTAACAGCTCTTGTTCTTTTTAATACTTTGAATGTGTTATCCCACTGCTTTCTAGCCTCCATGGTTTCTACTGAGAAATCAGCTGTTAGTCTTATGGAGGCTTCCTTGTACCTGATGAGTCACTCCTACCTTGGTGCTTTTAAGATTCTCTTCTTGTCTTTGCCTATCAAATATCTGATGATGAAGTTAGAATACTGCTGCTATTTCAGCATCCCTGTTTAAAAAGATAGCATGGGATAGTTTACAGTTTTTATTTTTTCTTCTTACACTTTAAATCAACTCTCATGATATCTCTGTAGCACTTCTATGATGTATCAGTTTTATGATTTAGTAATGTGGGGCTTTGTTTTTCACTATCATATTTCATAGTTTTTTACAACTCCTGTGTGATATTTATGTGATCCATTCTTATAACTCATTAATTTAGTACATTTGTTGAATACTTGTATGTGGAAGGCTTAATGCAAGACTTTCAGTTTTCTTAGACAAGAGACACATGGTCTTATCTGTGACAGAGTGGTTGGTTGAAACTAAGAACTATGTAATTAGGATGAAAGTATATCATGAGTATTAACTGAAAATTTTAGCAGCACAGAGGAAAAAGTCACTGATTTTTATATTTGGTAGATGAACAACTGAGGACTGTGTAGATTAAGCAACTTGAGTTCTTGAATTTATCTAAATTAGAAAGTGACAGACCCACGGTCTAGAACTCACAATTCTGAATTCTTTCTATGAAACCATGGTGATTCTAGAGTATGAGTATTTTCTATTTTCAGGGATCAAAAGTAAAAATAATTTTTAAAGCCAGATAAGTATGTGAAGTACAGTCTGGCTATTTTGCTACAAAAGTTGTACATGCTACAAATAAAAATAAAAATGTTTATTTATGTGTTACAAAGTTGGGCTAATATGAAGTTAGTAAACAAGTGACTATGTTGAAACTTGAGTTGACAAAATATGAAAAGTTTCTTTTATTAAATCCACCCTTTTTTAAATTGATATTTTTGCTTTGAAAAGAGTTCTCCTCCTTTCATCTCCAGTAAATTTTTGAAAAGATACGGTTTATATTATTGTTTTCATAAAAATAAGAGTTAATGATCCATCAGAACTGTGTTCATTCCCATAGGATAAAGCATGGCTTATTTGGCATACGGTTTTAATTTTAATCTGCATGCCTCCTTTTCTATTGTCCCATGATTCTTTGCAGCAGGACAGGAAAATCAAGTCTTATAAAAAGAAATACAGTATGTGGTGCTTATTAAAGTTACATACATCTCCTCTCACAGGAGAATTCTGATTTACTGCAGGTTGTGCATATGTCGCATATGGACATTTCTAGGAAACAGATTCCTTATCGCTGAGCAGCGAATGGCTTCTAGTTCTCCATTATTGCTCCGGAAACATGCTAGTAATGATTATGAAAGGTAGGATACCATGAAATCTGTAAGGTGATTTGGCAGAAGTCAGTGCTGTTGGTGCCAGGATTTGGGTACTGCACCAGTTTCCTGTTTTCGAATGTATTAATTGATCCGCAAAGGACATCTTTTGGAGACAAGAATTCAGACAGACTGGCACAGCCTGGACCTCCGCCAAGACTGCTCGGAAGGTTGCCATACTGGGAGCAAAAGAGTGAGAGAGAGAGAAAGAGGGAGAGAGAGAGAGGCAGAGGGAGAGCTGAGGAAAGAAAAAAAGGCAAGACTTGGCACAGCTCAGTCAAATCAGCTTCTTTTGTCTGCTTTCTCGGCTTGAGCTTCAGGAAAGAAAACCGTCCCGGGGTACAGAAACACTCAGAACTTTTTGGTTTTCAAACTTAGAAGGCTTTTTAAGTCTCTTGGGCTATTGGAAAGTGTTGGTACATACAATGACGTTTAGTCACCAGTGTTAAGGGAAATAAAAGCCTTTTTCAAAACGAAGCTTCCACAGTGTCCATGCATTTGGGAAATACTGTATTTGATTTTTTTTTCATATATGATTATACCATGAGAGACAGGATTAATATAGAAGATGGCAAGGCAAATTTCTAATTAGAGAGAATTTTAATTTTCTACAAAATAAAGTTTGTTCATCAATACAAACCTGCTTTCAAATCAAATCAGACATCCTTCGGAATGTGTTCAGAACGTAAGTTTTTAGACTTTATTTTGTTTTTTTCCCATCTACAGACATTAAGTTTTCAAGGAGACTTTCTAAGATTTTGTGCAACCCAGCAAGAAGTCAGAGTAAAAGTTGTTTTATCCATGTGTTTAAGAAAATGTTTTCTTAAAGCAACAGCTTTTATTTCTGCTGCTTCATGCTGTCCTAAACTACATCCCCCAGCAATTAGTGACAACACTGAAGACCAGAAAGGCAAGCTGAAGACACCAGACTTCGCTTGAAGGGCAAACAAGAAATGTGAGCTTGGTCATTATTTTTTTTGTGTGTCTTTGCTCTGAACCATTTTTGGGAGGTGGGTGGGGAGGTGGGTGGGTAGGTGTCTATGTCTAAAGATGTATGCGATTAGTGAATTCTCATTGTGAGGAGGAAATGATAAAAGGTAATTTTTATAATGTTGGCAGAAATGGCTGGGGATGGTAGAGAATAGAAATTGAAATCTTTTGGATAAGGAGTAGTGGGCTGTGTTTGAAATGGTTGGAGAAAAATTCCATTATTTTTAGTTGATTAGATATTATAATTCAACGATTATTATAGCCTGGTTCTCTCAAAATGTTTTAAGTAAAAGGAAAATCTAGAAAATTCATCGATTTTCTTTTTATTTTCACTTGGTGTTTTATTTAGATATATATTTTATATCTGGTTTCTTAAAAAATACTTGCTATTAGGCCTGGTAATGGTTGGATTGTGATAGTTCTGATTTTAAAAATCAGCATTATTGTGGGAGAGGTTAATTGTAAGGCATGTGTTTTGGTGACCATCCTCATTGTCAGCAAGTATTCTATTTCCAAAAAAAAAAGAGTTTGAGTCGTAGGATTTGATGATGACTTCCTGTAATCATGTATTTTCATTTTATGTACTGAGAGAATACAGGAAAATCGTATATATTCTCATAAGTACTTATCATTGTGGGCAGTATAAAAGACTGCTCCTGAATCTATGCTTTTATTTTGAGTATGCTATCATTGATTTATTAATCCTTTGACAAAACAAATTGTCTATAGCTTTGTGTTATTGCGTACCTTAAATGATCAATTGTTTAAGATGGTTTTTATAAAATTATAGTGACACATCAGCAATCCTGAAAATGGCATTTCATGTATAAATACAATTTTAAAACATATGAAATTTAATACAGGTGTTTGATAGTTAAGTTGAAGTAGTTTTTCTTTTTCTTTTAACTAATCAACATTTTGATCCTTGGTAAAATGAAATCACTTAATGTTTATGTGGGTTGCCAAAATGACAACCTTTGTTTTCTAAGCTCCTTTGTATACCACCTCGCTGATTCTCCTAAAATGGATGCCAAGCCCAGAGAGACAGGCTGATAGGCACCGGAAAGGAGGTGTCTGTGTGGCCACTGTCTTCATGTTGGAGTTGGTCACAGGATCACTCGTGCCCACACGCAAAACAAAAACAACATATGAAACAAAGAAAGTTTAGTAAATAAGCTCAAATTACAGTTACGTTTTAATACTGACCGTTTTCTTGCCGTTTATATCTACTTCTTAAACATTTAATACAATCTCTTGCCATTTAGGATCGGTAAATATGTAACTTACTTAGCTTATTTTAGACCATTTTTTTCCTTTCAATTAAGACAATTATTTGGTAGCTCGTTTCTTAAATTCTGTGCAGCGAACTCAGTAAGAACAAACTTATATCCGAACTATTTTGGCTAATTATTTTCTAACAGTATAGTCAAAAGTAAGTAAATTAAAAAACAAAGATGTCAGAATATATCTTAAGAAATATTACAATTTTCGATACTGGTAAAACTATTATTTCATAATGTAGTTAGATTTAAGATTTGATAACTATTAGCTGTTTTACTCAATAAAGTTTCTTCCCAATACATTCTCTCTGGCCTACTTGTTACATATCTTAAAACGAAAAAAGTTTTCTATTAAAGATATTCATTGTTAATTGGGTGTAATAGATATTGTGTACGACTTTTTTTTTTTTGGTCTGATGAAGAAATCGTATTGATTACATTTTTTCAGAAACAGACATTTAGGTTTAAAATAGAGTATGTTTCTTTCCTCTAGACCTTTTATACTATAAACACATCGACATTAGTTACTATTTCCATAATAGTATTCATATTTCAAGTCACTATTGGTTTAATTGTAAATGAACCCTCTCTGAAGCACATATTTATTGTACTTTGAATTGCTTAATATTTTGAAGTAAAATCGTAAGGACAGAAATGGGTTAATTCAACTGCGACTTGATGCCTGTCATTAAATCCTATTTCAATTGTAGTTACCTGAACATACAAACACGTTATTCTATAAACTAATGCAAACCTCTCAGGGGGCCTTAGTCCAGTATTTTATAATTATTCACTCATTTATTCATTTATTCAACAAATGTTTATTGAGTACTCACTTAAGTATGCTAATATTTTACTGATGAAGTTATTTTAGGTAACAGGGAAGGAAGCCACTTATGTAGATAGAAGAGATTTAAAATAATACTTAAAAAGCCTGGAGAGAAAAGAGGACTGTAATAAGATTTATTTTAGTGCATTAAAGGAAGCTCACTTGATTGCACCATGTGTGTATTCCAGAGTGCTATTATTAAGAAATCGGAGGTCAGTTGCAGTCCATACAACTGCAGGAATTTTATTTTACCATTGTTTTATGGTTGGCGCATCTCATCGGCCTGAGTGCTGTGGTTGTTCCAGTATTCTGACAGACATGTGGAATGTGCAATTCTGATGCTGCTAGGAAGAAATTAGGTAGGGAAGCCCAGTCTTCCCATCTGTTTACATCTTAGATTTGACCTGTGTTAGAGTAGGTGTTACTGAACTTTCAAAGATATGGCTATAACAAAAAACAATGGCCATTTCTG
Source organism: Hystrix cristata (assembly GCA_004026905.1). Taxonomy (NCBI): domain Eukaryota; kingdom Metazoa; phylum Chordata; class Mammalia; order Rodentia; family Hystricidae; genus Hystrix; species Hystrix cristata. Next base: position 78,135 of record PVJO010005458.1, read on the forward strand.
AGGAATTTTTTTGTTTCTTTTGTTTTCTGTTGTGAGACAGAGGAGGACAAGGAGGCTAGTCCCACATCTCTAAACCAGCATGGCCTCAGAAAGTAAATTTGCTAGGGGCCAATGTCCTTGAAAGGGACCAATCAGCTTGCCATCTATGTTTCTGGGGCTTTATTTATTTATTGGTGAGCACTGAACTTAGTGGCCTAACTTTATTCCATATGGTTCTCTAATATAAAGAAAAGATACAGGCTCACATTCTGGAACGGGAATAGAAGTCCAACTGTTAGGGAGGTGGGCTCAGAGGCTGCAGCCGACAGGATGGTGGTGGGCACGGGCTGGGCTGCAGGTGGGCACTGCCGAACATTGCGCACGGGATCCTGAGGGCCTGCATTGTTCCAGGCAGCAGATGCCAGAAGTGGTCCTGGTCTAGCTGGGTGAGAGGGAGAGGATAAGAGCAACTGCTGAATGTCTCTTCAGTTCACCAAATGCTTTCACCTGTCATCCATCAGGTCCCAGCAACGCCTGGCATAAGGACTGATCTGTGATGGCCACTTAATAAGCATGAACCTGATTAGTACCTTCTTACTACCTCCCTCGTGGCTGAAAAACAAAAATGACTGTGTTTGTTTTTGCCTTGATTCTGTGTTGCTGTTCTGGGGTTCGAGGGGTAGAGCTTAGAACCACATTCATTGCGGGTGTATTGGAATCCCTGGAGGTTGGGGACAGTATAAAGTAGGGTGTTGACAGACATGTGATGGTCTGACCACCCATTCCCTCTCCAGCCACCCTTCATTGTCTTGTATTGTCCCCATCCTCGTCCTGTGCTGTCCCTTAGGATGTGGTGGTGTGACCTAAGCAGGGAGCAGGATGAACAGATTGCCAGACAAGTTTAAAGCATTTTTTAGGCACTTAGAAGAAGGCCAAGGGACTGAGAGGACGAACTGGCAAGGGGACATAGCGCAGAGCTGAGGGGTGGCTTCTTTGCCAACTGCAGCCCTGGAGGAGCCTAGGTGGTGAGGCCCACTAGGGCTTGGAGTGCAGATGGGTCTGGGATTAGACTGGGCTTAGACTGGCAACAGTCATAGTAAGAGTGTAGAAGGCATTATAGGGGTGAGGTATAAAAGGGTTGCTGGGGTGGGTTCATGGGGAGCAGCATCTTTCTAGTCTTCTGCAGGAGTGCTGAGAGGCCGTGGAAGGCAATGTGGTCAGGACTATGGTGTGTACCTGAGGGACATGTGAATTTTAGCCTTGATCTGGTGCCTTGAGAGGGCGGTCCTGAGCTCCATGGGCACTGGTGGTGGCTGGGCGGGGTGGGGTAGGGTGGAGAGAGTCCAGGCAGGGAATCGGAACAGCAGGAATAGAAGAAGGTGAAAGAGTCTGGGGCAGAGAGGGCAGGAATAGAAGAAGATCAAAGGGTCTGGGGCAGAGGGGCCACATGCCAGTATTTGACCGTGTGGGACCAGGGTCTAGGTGGGGTGGGAGATATGACTGGAGACTTCTAGAGCCATATGGTATTAGGGAAAGGCAAGTGAGAGCAATTTGGGTCAAGAGAAAGGAAAGATCTGGAGAGCACTGAAGTTAGGAGTTCTTCTATACCAGCAGGTTAGACTCACAGCACCACCTTGCAGGCTGATTTCCAGGGCTGGCCAAGGCTGTGCTCCAGTTCCTTTCCTTCCCTAAGAGCAAGTGCAAAGCCACCTGTGTGCATTCTGTATTCCACAATGCTTCAGGAATGACAGTTTTCTCCTCTGTCTCACAGGTAAGCATCTTTCGGCCTGTACAATTAGAATGCCCCTGATGAATATATCTTGAGATTTTGAAGAATGAGTCATGGAGTCCCAGAGTGATGCCATCTTTTTCTCTCTGTGTATTGATGCCATTTATATCTCTGTTCTCACTAGCCACTCTAAGTTACTCTCTCTTACCGGATAAGATCAAGTGGTTCTCAGGGACCAGGAGTGTTTTACCTCTGGGTGTCATGGGAATGTCAGAGAGAATGAACTGTGAAGTCACACCAGTCTGAGTGGGAAATGAGGCTCTGTTCTTTAATTATGGGGCTTTATTCAAGTTATGGGCACTCAGTTTCTTCATCTGTGGTCTCTCCTGAAAAAAAGTGTGGTAGGAAGAGAAATAAGGAAATAAGAGGTGTGATCAAAATGTATATTGAATGTTTAAACTTAAAAATGTATTACAGTAAAAACCACACTTGCTTCAAACACACTTATCATTCTGGCCACTTTCTGAAGCAGCTGTGGAAGTCCTCTTTCCTGAGTGTCTTTATGAGGTATGATTAAAAAAAAACAAGTGAATGCTGTTGCCAAGTGCCAGCCAACAGAAAAGCAGGCTCATGAAAACATCATAGTGTGTCTTTATCACCTTATTCACTGCATCTTGCACTGTGTGACTTGTGACTTTTCCCAAAGTCAAGATGAGCGTGACAGGTGAATGACTCTGTTGAGGAAATCAAGGCAACCACAACTGTGCAACTAAAGATATTAGTGAAAGAAGACTTCCAGAACTGCTTCAGAAAGTGGCAAAAATAATGAGGTGTGTGTTAGAAGTGAGGAGGAATATTTTGAAAAGACTAATGGTAATATATCATTTACTGTAAGAAATTTTTTAAAAATGTAAACATTACATGTATTTCAACCACACCTCCTGTATGTAAAGCACTTAGCATGATGTCCAGTACTCAATAAATGGGAGGTGTTGTTAGTTTATTATTTAATAAATTTAGTAAGAATTTAAACATCTTTGGTAAAATATGCATCATGTAAAATTTACCGTTTTAACCATTTAAGTAGTTAAGTGCTGTTAAATATGGTACATGCCCAGTGGTGTGCTCTCATCGCCACTATCCAGCCTCCAAAATCTTCCCATCTTGAATCTCCATACCCATTAACAAGAACTACTCTGCTTCTCTCTGGCAACCACTGTTCTACTTTCTGTCTCTATGAATTTGACTAGTTTGGGTGTCCTATGTAAGTAGAATTGTACAGCACTCATTCTTTTGTGACTGGCTTATGTCACTCAGCACAACATCTTCAATGTTCAGCCATGCGGTAGCATGTGTCACAATTTCCTTCCTTTTAAAGGCTGACTGATGTATTGTTGTGCCTATATTCTTCATTGTGTTTGTGTCATCTAGCTTTTGACTATTGTGAACGGTGCTGCTCTGGACGTGGTAGTACAAATATCTGAGACTCTGTTTTCAGTTCTTTGGGGTTTGTTCCTAGAAGTGGAACTGCTGGATCAAGAGGCAATTTTTTAAATTTTATTTTGTTTTTTATTTTTTAAATTTTATTTTAATGATACATTTTAGATGTACATAGTGATAACATTTATCACAGGGGATTTGTACCTGTACATGATATATCTTGCTGCTGCTTTTTTTCCTGTTCCCCTCTTTTTTTTTTAATTTTAGTGAAACATTTTAGGCATACATAATAACATTCATCATAGGGAATTTGTATCTGTACATGATATATCTTGTTTCTACTTCTTTTCCCATTCCCCTCGCCTCCCTTCAATCCCACTTCCCCTCCTTATTTACAAAGCTTTGTTTCCATTTTTTCCTTCCATTCTCTTTTTTTCCTTGTCCCTCCCTTCTTCTCCCCCACCCCGTTCCCCTTCCTGCTTGAACAATTTCTTCACTTTCCCCAATATATATTATACATTTCGGTCATTTCTAGGTAAATGGATGCACCTTGAGACCATTCTCTTAAGTGAAATAAATTGGACGCCCATGTTTAAATACTGCATTGTTTATCTGGTGTGAGATACAGAAAGAGTAAATAAGAGGCAGTTTTAGCCCTCGTAGCATGTTACTTTTGTGGAAAATTTACACTCTGAGATGGTGGAAGTTGAATGTGATAACAGTCTTATGGGAGGACTTGCCTGAGTGATCATGATGTTTGTCTAGCTTTTTGTGGAAATTATTCAAACACTATGTTGAGTCATCTCTAAATGATTTTGTAGTATAGAGTTTTGCACAATTATTAGGTCAATATTTGTATCACTCACATAAAATAGTGTTTATGTATTGTCCTAGGGTATGCTGGTCATATTTTATCCATAATATTAAGCACTCATACCATTTCTATTTGAAGAACTTTCAGCCGTTCTTTATGGTAGGGCTGTGGGTAACAGATCTCTTAGTTTTCCTCCCTCTGGGGATGTCTTGAAGGGTATCTGTCATTCTTGAAGGATAATTTTGCTGGGTGTAGAATTCCAGGCTGACAGGTCTTTCTTTCATCACTTGAAGTGTGTTATGTCCCTTCTGATTGTGGTTTCTGATGAGAAATCTGCTGTTAGTTGAGTTGTTTTGCCCTTGTATGTAAGATGCCGTTTCACTCTCACTACTTTCAAAGTTGTTCTCTATGTTTTTAGTTTTTGAGGAGTTTGATTAAGATGTGTCTTGTTATGGAGTTCTCTAGGCTTATTCTGTTTGGGGTTCACTTACCTTCTAGCTAAATTTGGGAAGATTTTAGCCATTGTATCTCAAAGTACCTCTCCAGGCTTCTTTCTCCTTCCTTTCATCCTTGTTGAGTGTGGATGTTACTCCTTTTGTTAGAGTCCTACCTGAGTTTGACATTGATTATATTTTTAATCTGTTTTTCTTTATCGTTCAGATTCAGTAATTTCTGTTGTTTGAATCTTCAGGTTCACTGATTCTTTCTTCTGTCACCTTAATTCTACTGTTGGACCCACTGTGTGTGTTTTAATGTCAGTTAATCACGTTTTATCTGTTTCTTTACTGAGACTTTCTATCCTTTCCATTTGTTTCCTGCATGTTTGTGATTGTTCACTGAAACATTTTTATGATGGCTGCTTTAAAGTCATTGTTGGATAGTTTCAACATCTCTGTTGTCTTGATGTCAGTGTTTGTTGATTGTCTTTTCTCATATAAGTTGACATTTTCCTGGGTTTTTGTTAGGACAAGTGACTTTTTAAATGATATCCCAATACCTGTACATTTTGGGCATTATGTGAAGAGACTCGATCTTACCTAAGTCTTCTGTGTGCACAAACGTCTTCCAGCATGGAGCCATGGGCAGGGCACATTCTCATTACCGTGGGGTGGGGGCAGCAGTCCAAGTTCCCCATCATCCCTTTCTGTACAGCCCAGGGTGGCAGAATGCCTGGGCCAAAGTATGGCTCACTAGGATGATAGTGTTATTTTTATGGTTAGTTTTTGGTCTTGCTTCAGTAACCTGGATAGTACTTGTGCTATGCTTTCCTTAAATTTATCTTATATTGGTAGTGTAATATGGGATCAACAAACCTTTTTAATGACAGCCGAATTTTCAAAATAGAGACTGAACCACTTTTAATAATTAGCTTGGCTGAGACTAGTATGTGTGTCCCATTGCCACATGGAATAAGAGATATGAAGAAGTGAAATGACAGTTGCTAATCTGTTAATGTTGGAAGTTTATTTTCAAAAGGGGAGAAAAGCCTACCTAGGCAAGATTTCCATTTTTCTCCTTATTAATATGGTAGATTTTATCAGGCTTATGTAACAATTTTAAAAGAGGTCAGTGTATTAGAAATACTAGTCAGGAGAAGTGGATCTGACTGGATGCTTTAAGAATTTTAGTGAAATATTTCATCTCATTTGCTAGCTCACACTTTTGGTTTCAGGTCATAACATAGATTTAAAGATGACGCATATATCTATGGAGGAACAAGTTTTTAAGATTTTACAGGGCATCTGTCCTACAGCAATGACAGTATAGAATCCCAGTACTGTATCCTCTACAAACTGTGTGATCTTGGGAACAACTTCAATATTCTAATGATCAACTTTTCCTGTCAGTGAAATGGCTGTTATACTATCTGTATCCAAGGGTTGTCGAGAATATTAAATGAGATAATGTGCCTGGAAGCAATTTAGCTGATAGGTATTACACAAACATGAGAGGTAATTATCTAGTTTAGCTATCCCAAGTGCATGATGGTGATGGATACAGATAATGTGCCTAATTCTGTATGCTTTTCAGCTGTGCATGTCAATAGAGTATGCATTATACATATATATTTTTAAAATGCTTTAAGTTTTTTTTATCAGGAAAAACTTTCAAATACAGTGAAGTACTGAATAAAACAGAATATCCATATCCAATAATCCATTATCCAGAATTAATAGGTGGCCATATTTATTTGCCTCAGATCTTTTTTTAATTAAAAAAAGGAAACATTAGAGATACACTAAAGCCTTATTCTCTCATTCCTGTAATTGATGTAAAACATTTCTATGCATATTTTTATAACATTATATATATACACATACATATATATGGAGAGAGAGAGAGAGAGAGAGAGGGAGAATAGTATATATTAACAGTATATAGTAGTGATGGGAACCTTTTAGAGCTTTCAATGATAATAAATAGCCTGCTGCGGCACACGTGCCATAGGTTTGCCACCACCATTATATAGTATACGTAGTATATGTAATAATAGTATATAGTATATGTAGTATATATGGTATAGTATATAGTAATATATATTTACTATATATAGCTGTCAGCAATAGAACTATTATTTTACATGATTTAAAACTTACACAGTTTTTAAATGGCTTTGAACCGTTGCTATGTTTTTTGCAAACTAGGTATTTTTGAGATTGGTTTGTGTTGCTGCTGTAGAAATGTTGTAGATTAAGTGTTGTACTATCTTTGTCCCATTCTTCTGTGGATGGACATTCAGGTCTTTACTGGTGTTAATGGTGCTGCCATGGCCATCCCTGCACATGACTCCTACAAGTATGTGTGATCTCTTGGAGAGGGCCTGGAAATAGAGCTGAGATACTGCACGTATTAGCTTCATTCAGTAATGACAAAAGTTATTCTTCTGAGAATTTGTACCAGTCCCTGCACTGGAGTATCAAAGTTTTCATATCACATCTTCATTAATACTTGATTATCTATTTTACTTACTTTTTTGCTGGAACAAAATATCCAACACCCAAAAGTTAAAGGAGGAGAGGTTTATTTTGACTCACAGTTGGTAGAGATTTCAGTTGGTAGCTGGTTTCAAGGCAGGGCAGTATGGTAGAGGGACATGGCAGAAGAGAAACAGCTCATGTCATGGCAAGCAGGAAAGAGAGAGGGACCAAGGGAGGAGGAGGAGCATGTCTGTATCTCTGTCTAACTCTGTATTACTCCTGTGAGCATTTGAGGCTCTGTGGGGACAACTACATATAAACTGTAACAGTAGCAGACTTTAGAATTTTTACCAATCTGATGTCCAAGAAATACTTCGCTGTTACTCTCATTTGTATACCCGATTATTTAGTGAGATAGAGCATCTTTTTATATTGGCAAAAATTTAGATTTCCTTTTCTGTACATTCTCTGTTTATAGCCTTTTGGCAATTTTCTTTTGAGATATTTTCCTTATTAATTTGTAGTATATTTTATATACTAATTGTTTACCGTATGAATTGCAAATGTCTTCTTGAGTTTTGGTCTGTTTTTCATTTTTCTTATGGTAACTTTGAAATAAACTATGGTATATGTTTGAAAAATTGGGATGCTTTCATTTTTAATTTTCAGGGATGATTTTTATGATAACACATACTTGCAGTCCATGCTTTTGGATGTGGTAGGGAAGGCTAATGGGACTAGTGTTACTTCACGTTCGCCAGAATTTCATCCCCTTAATTAGTATTTAGAGGATAAAGTTTCTTATTTTTCATTAATATTTATGGTCAATTTTTTGAAACCTGGGGCAAATTTCTAATTCCCAGTGCCAATGATTGAATCAAAGGCTATTGTGAAGTTTTGTTTTTTGTAGAACTTTTATAGCACACGTAATATGGGCATGCTCCCCTTGCATCTCTGGCATTACCAAACGGGAGTTCTCGGGCCCATAGAAAGAATGTTCTTTTGATCTGATTACAGTGATTTCTATACAGTGAATAAGCTCGGTGCAATAAGCACTTTCTCCTTTCCCTAACGGGTAGTCTTGCTAACAAAATAACTTAATTGAGAAATTCAAACTGTTGGGGCAAGTGGAATTGAGTTGTGGCTGAGGCTCCTCTGCATCTTTTGTTGTGCAATCAAGTAGCACTTATTCACCAGTGTTGCTGGCTGTCTCGCCTAAACAAAACCCACCTAATCTCCCAAATCACTTTGCGAAACAAAAGAACACACAGAAGATACTAAAGCCCAGGAGGAAGGGGCAGGAAATGCTGTGTGTAGCACACAACACTCCCTCTCTTTTTTCTGCTTGTCACCAAGTATTTATATGGAACTGCATCAGTAATTATATACCTATTTTAATGCTCAAGTGGAAATGCACATTCTTTTTGCTATACTGATAGGAGCCTTGGTTGTTTAGGCCACTTGGCACCACGGTTATAGTTCGCTGCAATCATAGATGAAATTCCAGACAGAAATTAACCTAAGGGAGCCTGAGCATGCAAACTGGAACCTGTAAGGGAGCCTCCCTTCTGGATCTTGCAGACTTGCTATCCTTACGGTCTGTGGCCCTGTGCTTTCTCACAGCACCATGAGAACCAGAGCAGTGTTCTCTCTTTGGGCGAGCCTTGATCATGCCTCCTTCTGGGGCCTGCTGAACTCTTCCTCAGAATCAGCATTTCTGTACCTTTTCTCTTCTATGGGAAGCCCCAGTAAAGAATGTGTGAAAATAACAACAATTGTTTAATTATGAACTCTGTTTTTTCCATATTATCTAAGTTACTGCAACTCTGTGAGACAGACAGACAGACAGACAGAGAAACAGACAGACAAACATTTCTGGTAAGAAAATGCAGCTCTGAGAAGTGCCTTGCCTCCTTAGTGACAACACTGGACTTAGACCAAGTATTGCGGGAGACATATATAGATGTCCCCCAAGAGTCTCATGCGGTCATAGGCGGGGCTTTTGGAAGGCGGTTGGATCAGGGGGCTTATTTAGCTGACTTGCTGTTAGGAGGTGGGGCGTAGTTGGAAGAGGCAGGTCCTGGGGGCAGAGAAGGGTGCATCTCCCTCCCCATCTCCTCTCATGACTCTGCTTCCTGGCTACCATGAGATAAGCAGCGTCTCTGCCCAGGCCCTTCCGCCATGCCATGATCATGCAAAGACATGAGCCAAAATCAACCTCTCCTCCTTTAGGTTGTAGGTGTCAGGTATTTTGTCTCAGTGATGAGGAAGGTGACTGAGAGACCAAGCCTCTGCTCCCAGGTCCCTTGTTCTTGCGATTCTTCTCCCTTGTTCACTGTGTAAGGGGCTCACTAAGAGAATAGCAAGATGCTACTATTTTTTTTTTTTTTAGCAGCATACCACCCTTGCACCACTTGGGATGGTGTCCTTAGATAAATCCATGGTCATTCATTCATTCAATAAGTTAGTCAATCTTGCATTTACTACCTAAGCTAATGAGGGCTAAGGGATGAGGGATATAGTCATGGACAGAGCATGCCAGCTGCTGCCATCATGGGTGGACCTCACAGTGGAGTGGGGAAGTAAGACCACCACCAAATGGGTGCATCCGGGGTGCTACCCTTGTGATAGGTGAGAAGGAGGGGCCTGGTGTAAAGGGCTGCTCAGAATAAAGATTCATGTAGTTTAGAGAACATGAACTGTCAGAATGTGAGACTTGAAAAAAATTTTTTTATATGACACTGAGTATAGTACTATATAAAAATGAAGGCTCCAGAGTCTGAAAGTCTTAGAGATCATTTAGTTTGCCTCTGTAGCCAAACCAATGCGAATCTCCTTCCTTTGCCTCCTGAGAAGCAGCTCTTGGCATCTCTGGGCACTTTCCTGTGATAAACAAAGCCCATGGAGGAAGAGGTGTGTAATGGAGCATTCTGTGCCTCTGACTCCGAACAGCCCCTCACTTAATTTTCCACCCACATCCCTTTTACTACTTTAGAATGACAGATCAGTGGTGATGAGATTTGTTTGGCCATTTCTGGAGGTAGCATTTTTAAAAAAGGAAAAAGAAAAGAAAATCACAAAAACCCAATGTGCTGTTTAAATAAAAAAAAAAAAAGAGTTTTACTTCCAAGAGAGCTTTTTCCATTTTCTTAATGCTTATTCTCCTTCTGAGAGCTCATTATGGAATGAGTGTGACAGTAGTTTACCATGGTGAGCATGTCTTGGCTGGGCCAGGGGATGAATTAGAGCCCTGATGAAGGCCAGAGGAGCGGGCAGAACTGCACCTAAATTACCCTAGATAGTTGCCAAGCCATTCCACTTTTTTTAAAAGACCTCCAGAGAGCATCCTTAATCTCCTTTAGTTTCCTTTTTCAGTGTTTAATAACCTTTGCTGTCAGGAAATTCTTTCTCATGTTTAACCCAGTTTTCCCTTGCCACAGTTTAATCCCATTTCTCTTGTTGTCCTTGGTAGCGACAGAATAGTGGGTCATTATCTTCTTGATGATAGCCTTATGTTCTTGAAGGAGATCAGCAAGGCTTCCCTAAACCTAGACTTCTGCAAGTGAGATAAATATATCCCTCTCCTCCCCACCTCCTTTCTTGGGAGTTCTATTTGGAAATATAATCTCTGACATTCTGTTTTTGAGTCTCTAATCCAAATGTTACATCATGCCTGTCTCAAGATAGCCATTGGTTCATCTTTATCCAAAGAGCAGGCTCTTTTTATCCTTTTGCTTGTAATTTACTCATTCAGTTTAACTGCGGTTTGTTTACCTCATCCTGGATGTGCTGGGCATTCTGGAGGCAGAGGGGTGCAAGGAGGAGGGGACGGCTGGATGCTCCTCACCTATGCTGGCTCTTTGACAGTCTATGGACAGAACCATTACTTCTCTTCCCCATGAAAACATATTTTTAAAATTCAGTTTTGGTGCACATAGAATTTCCATCAGCCCCATCCTCAGAAAGCGATGGCTCTGTCATGTCATCAGTGTCCTCTTCATTCTCGATCCATCTCACAAATATCCCAAGGGCAGATGGCACCGATTACCTTTGCTCCACAATGATTGGTGGATCTGTCTACCTCCCCTTAGTTTTTGCTGATTCTCATGAGATGGTCTGATTAGTCTCTGAAGCTCTCCAGTGCTTATCAGAAATGCCTGCCATGTTTTAAACTTCATGACTGTTGGTTGGTTGTCATATGAGTTGTTTGGAAATTTATTTCATTTCATCTTACGCTATTTTTTTTTTTAGTTCTTTGTCTCTCCAATCCTTCCACCTGAACATAAAAGCTGCACAGAGCTTTTGCCTGGCTGCCGGCATAGGCAGCCCTCCCACCTCGGCTGCCAAGCTTTTAGCAGATGAAATAAAAGTCTATTTATAACTGGTCTCCAATGGATTTCCTCCCTACCTGTGGTTGTGCTCCATCAGCAGGTGTACTGAGCAGATGGAGGGGGGTTTTAATTTTTTCAGTTCAATTAGATCAGCTCTCCAGGTTCAGACCAGTGCATTCCCTTTCTCACTTAGTTTCTTCCTCTTGGCATTAAAATTGTTGAGCATAGCAAAACCCAAATTAAGTCCAGGAGATAAAATGCATATAGCGCCTGCCTTTAAAATAAGTACTTTGGCAAAGGAACCATGTTTGACATCATAGTCTAAGTCAATTTTAACCCCTTCTTTTCTACTGCTTAATTTAATGTGACTTAAATTGATATTCAGAACACTAAAATGATAAAGAGCATCACTGCTTTCGTGTTTTTTATGGTGTACTTTTATTAGCATTTGAACTTATGGATTTTGAAACTATGTGTACTGTCTTTGAAGCAATAGTTTGTCTCTGGTAGTGGAGTTTATATGATAAAGAATTTCAATGAGGAGGTGAGGTCATTAGTTTCATGACATTCATTTGATATCTTTTTTTCATGAAAAGTGGAGTTAGAGAGTGATCAAATGGTACTCGAAGTCCAAAACTAGTTTGAACATGGCCTTTCCTACCTCTGGGTTCCAGACTACCAGCCAGTGATAGGCAGTTTCCACAAGTCCTGGCTTCTACCCACATCAAAGTGAGTTATGCTTATCACACTCACCTTTGGCAGATGTATCATCTCTCTCCCGGGAGCCTAGATGTGTGCTCTCGGGTGGGAGGCCAGGACTGCAGCCACCCACTCTTGCTGCCCCCAGACCTTCTTGAGCCCTGCCCAGAGCCACTGTGCTGCCTTCGATGAGGTGTCTGTTCAGGTCCTTTGTTCTCTCTAGCACTGCCAGAGTGATTTAGCTAACATCTCTTCAAAGATGGGTCTGAAATAAGTAAGATTTGCCTTATTTCAATATATTTTTTGTTCAGTTTATAATAGAAGCAGCTTTTTTCCCCTCAGTTCTTAATTATCTTTGGATGATTTTTTTCAAGGAGGGGATTATGCAGATTTATGGCTTGTTCTAAAGCCTCTCTCCCGTTTTATTAGCTGTCAAGAGGAATTCAGAGGTGTCTTAGCCAAAAGATTCCACTGTGCTGGTCTCACTGCCATAAAAGGGTGTGAATGGTATCGTTAGGGAATAGTGCAAATGAGCCCACTTCTTACCCGGTCAGCATCTGATGAGTGAGTGCATTGGAAGGGTCTCTGCAGTTGTTTTCTGTACTTTTTTGCAGACACTCGTATCTGGAGGATAGCTTAAATATTGGCCCTTCCATCTCCTTTCCAGAGGCTGTGTCAAATGACTGTCGTGGCTTTCACAATGGAGATCTCACTTTCTCACAAGATGGCCTGACCCAGGCTATCTTTGGTAAGCTATTTTACTGAGCTGTGCTGCTATGAGCTTTCTTCCCATTACTTTCATCTGCAGATCCTCCTTTTACCTTTTGGGGTCATCCAGAACAAAATCTAATTCTGACATGTGGCAGCCTTTCACATATTTGAAAAATGACCCTTCTGTGTTCAATCATTTCTGCATGACATGGTCTAGTTATATGGCTTTCTCTAAATGTGCTGTAGTTTAGCTAGCTCTTTGTTATGGACTGGCATGTAAAAAGGAAGGTAACATTTTATCTAGTGAAGTCTAATAAGCACAGGATTGTCATTGTCCCACTTAGAGGTTAAGCATGGCCCAGAACTTCCTGTTTGCTTGATTTCACTAAGTGGAGCATTTGATTTTTTTCCTTATCCAGCATTAACACATCATGCCTTATTTCCAAAGCCAGCAGGACAGCAGGGTTTCTGTGGTACCCTTGGATAGACAGAATGATTCAGAGCTGTGGATTCACTTTGATCTTTTGGAGTTGGCTGTGGCTGTTTTTGGTACCCATTACATGGCCTCGTGTTCATGATGTGTGGCTGGGTGGAGATGTTGAACGGGGCACTGAGCAACAGCTTCCGGGCCATCTGGAATGCTTATGCAGCCTACATACATGGGTCATCTCTCCAATCAAACTCCACCCCTCCTTCCTGACCTCATTGATTCACTGCCTGACTACTGCATGCTTCTCTGACAGGACCCCTTAATCTTGTCTCCACTGTAGAAACCAAAACAATGGGATGGCAGGCTCTCCAGGAATGGAGAATAGATTTCCTGGCTGATTCCATCATGATTGTCCATCTCCTCTCCAGTGCACTCCTGTAGTGAGTGGAACCATCACAGGGAGGGGCCATTAGATGAGTTTTGGGGGGGCTTTTTTCTTATGTGACATTCTTATTTCCAAGAGGAAGGGTATGTGAGGGGGCCTGAGAAATGTCTCAGGGTGGGCAGGCTCGGTCTCCAGCAGTGCATGTTCATGGTGTGCACTCCATAGATGGTTGTTGAATGAGTCAGAAGTTTTTTTTCCACATTGTCTTCACCATAGTTTCAGAAGCCATCATGCCACAGGAGTGGTAATTTTCTCAGTGTGAACCTCCTCCTGGGTCCCTGTTGGACTGCCACACTTGGGAGGCTGTAACATGAGGGTCTCTCAAATCTCTGTTCATGTGTCAGCTTCCCAAGCTGTCTTAGATCTCTTTCTCATTCAGATAGTTGCCTTATGTGGATTCAACCATAATTAGTTATTAATTTTACTGAAAAAATATTCATTCAACTGATAGATTTTGAATATTTGCTTTGGGCTAGGTGCTATCCTTAGAGCTGGGTATAGAGCAGGGAACAAAGAATTCAATGTCCTCAGTATATGATCAAGTATATACTGTGTGTGTGTGTGTGTGTGTGTGTGTGTGTGTGTGAGCAAGCAATATGTCACTGCAGATTGTAATTATGATACAGTATGAGGTGGTCTATGAGTAGCAGTGTGAGCAAAGTATCACCCAAACACAGAGGTTTGGATTCATCAGTTTTGTTCTGTGAATAAATTAGCCTTTGAGCTGGAGCTTAATTGTTGAGTAGAGTTGCACCCATGTAGGAAGGGCATATCCCAGGTGGGAGAAAGGGCTGAGCAAACACACTGAGACATAAAGCCAAAAAGCAGTTCGAGCACAGACTGATGAGCAGAGTGCCAGTGGCAAAGTGAGAAAGATGCTGCATCAGCTGGTGCAAGTCTTTGCTGGAGAGAGTGAACCCTTGCTGTAGAGGCAGCTGCAGAAGCAGAGGAAGAAGCAGGGAGAAGACGTAAAACTTCATTGTTTGAAAACCTTAGGTTACATGAGTGGTTTTCTGAGAAAATAAATATCAAAACTGCCCTAAAAATAGGTATAAGAGCAGAAGTAGATCAAGAATAAGGAAAGAAGCAGGGAAAGTTTCTTAGTTAAAAACCTGTGATCAAAAGTGACACTGGGATCAGATGGTTTTAAAGACAAATGTACAAATGCGGGATGTGGCTATTTAAGATCTTTTAGAACACGGATAAAGAATGCAATTGTCGTTCATGTCACTAGATGAGTGTAACCTGATGAGACCCTTCAAAATAAAAGCCTAAATGAAATATAACAAGTGGAATATGCAGGTGTTGGGGAGAACTTGGGCTCCTCTGTGTAGCTTGCACTGTGCACCTGTCTCTGGTAAACCTCACAAGACTCCTGGGTGAGGACACCTGCCATTATTGATGGGAGAGCCGCTAAGACAAAGGTAGGCCAATGGCTGCTGCTGCCCTGAACTTGAAGGTTTTTGTTCCCAATGTTGGGATTTTTGGTTGCTCTCAGTTAGATTTGTCAGAAGTTTGTTTTGTGGTACTAAAGATTGACCCAGAGCTATGGCATGCTAGGCAAGTGCTCTACCACTGAGCTGTCACACTGGCCCCTGCGTACTTCATTTTTCTTTTCGAAGACCTAATTTCTTAATATAATTGTTAATCGTAATAGGTTTTTTGTTCTTTACATTTTGCTCGTTTCTTAATGCACACACAGGTCCCAGCCTCTACCACTGTTCTGCACTGTCTCCCTGTTTAAGGAGGGACTTGCCACAGTGAAGTGGGGTTTATTCCAGCAGTGCAAGGACAGCTCAGTGTTAGGTAAGCTAGTATCGCATGGAGCCTGTTAATTCATTAGAGAGGAAACCATGATCTGGATAGATATTCAAAAGCCATTTGATTTAATTCAACACCTACTTTTGCTTAAAAATAAATACAAGCGCTCTATAAATAAAATCCAGAAGGCCACTTCTCTCACGTGGTAGAGAGCATCTGTGGAGAGCCATTAACAGTGGCATTGACTTGTTGTGAAAAATAGCATTCTCACTAAAGTCATGACCTGATAAAAATGCCTGCTATTATCATAGTTCTTCCATCTTGTTTTGGAAATTATAGCTAGTGCCACTAAACAATATAAAGTGATAAGGAACCACAACTATTAACACTGTGTGCCAAAGGAGGAATGAGTTATTCTTGCAACCAGTGGCACTAAAACCTGTTAGTTCATGAATTTCATGTATTGAGTAAGAAATAATTCTCTGACAAGCAGTCATGCACACCTATTGTGCGCTGAGTTCTGTGCTAGGACCTGGGGTACTAAGATCGAAGAGATTCTCCCATCCTCGAGGTGTCTGAAAGGTTGGTGCTGGGGGAAGGCCAGACAAGTGGACAAAGAAATCATTTGAAGCTCGGCATTTTAGAGTTCTAAAAGATTAAGTTCAATTTGGGCTGGATTGAGGTTGAGGCTTGGACACAGGAGAAAGAGTTTGTTTACCATGTAGGGTACTGTAAGGGGATGCTGGAAATGCAGCTGCCCAAACTCACTCTGATAAATACTTCTGGAAGTGCTACGTGAAAAATTATTTCTTTGCCTGTGCTTTCTGGGCACTATCTCTTAAAGCATGGATTGGGCTGTAGGACTTCTGAGCCAATCTAATTAGGCATTCCTGCTTTGTTGGGGATTAAGTTCTCAGGTTGGCTTTCAAGGGAAAAAGCTGGTGACAGAGGAGGTCTGAGTCCAGAGGGAGGATGGAGAAGGGGCCTCTGTGGGAAAGGAGAGTATTGGGCACTTGAGGTCAAGAATTACCCAGGATGGGAGAAGTCTTCAGAACAGGCAGCAGAGACCTCCTGAAAAATCTACACCTTTCCCTTAGCTGGGTCAGTGGAGATCCTGTCCCGGCACCAGGACGGCTACAGTATGCTTAGAAAGGCTGACTCTGTCCCCATGAAGTGTGAACTTTGGGCACAGAGAAAGAGACGAGCTGTATGTAGATGTAAGCTTTTATTTGGTGTATGTTAGAATGACTTTTAGCTATTGGGATTGTGTCTTTTACCAGTCAAATAAAGTATCTTGTATAAATGGATAATCAGTAATTTGGCAATACTGGTGTGAATAAAAATGATATACAGACTTGTCCCATTACCATAAGATGAAGTAAATACAGTTCAACTTTTTTGTCTGTGTATGTGCGATAGCTGTGAATGTTACTTGCTAGTATTAAAATATTTTAATTTTCAACAACTTGGACTGTTTGCTCTGATGAGCCCTTTGGGAGATTTTTCAGAGAAAACCAAATGGACTCTCATTTTCAGTCATGAGTGACTCTGATTACTATGTTGAACAATGATTCTAGGTCCCTGCTTCCTTGTTTGAAGTCACAAAAAACATAACTCTCGGCCAGGAGATGTCAAAGGTGAGATGTGAATGCAAACATAAGAAGCCCTTCATCACCCTGAGGAGATGCTTCATTTCCATCAACCAGGAAGACACAGGCATCGAATCAAAGGGATCTGCAGGATTTTATTGAAAGTTTCTGGTTATTTTATTTTCACTGGATCATACCTACCCCCTCAGGCTAATGCTGGTTAGCAGTGGTTGGCAGATCTTGAGCATTTGCTCTGGCTTTTTGGGAGCCCTCTTTCCTGTGTTGGAGTAATGAAGTTACTTCATTGCCCAAATAGATGTGGCTGGGATAATAAGCCCATGGTGCATATCCTTGATTGTAGGAAAGACTTTACAGTGAAGATTCTTTTATTCATTTATTCAGCAAGCATCACCTGAGTATTAGCTATCTGCTGTGAACTATAAAAAATGCTAGGGTGAAACCTGAAACATAAACCATGGCTCCAAGTATATCTAAAGGGCTCTGGATGACATGAATAATCACAGAAGACATGTGTTTACCTAATGTGGTTATAAGGTCACTGAGAAAATACTATAGGCCTATTTGCCAAGCTATGAGCTAGATTTTTAATTTTTACATGAGTTTATTGCTTTGAAACTTTATACCATCTTTAAAGGTTATTATTATTGCACCAACATTACATGTAATATTCTTTTTTTGCTTTTGGAGGGGGTGCTGGGGATCGGACTCAGGGCCTTGCACTTGCTAGGCAAGCACTCTACCACTTGAGCTAAATCCCCAATCCCACTATAGGCCTATTAATGTTTGTTCTCAAGGACCTTCAGTGGTATCCCATTGCCCCCACAATAAAGTCCTTATTTTTCAGCCAGTCCCTGAAGTTCTTTACATGCTAACTACAGAACATCTTGATGTCCTTGCTTCCCCACTGCTCTCTCATACCCTAGGAGGTGTGCTTTTGCTCTCTCCTGCCTCTATGCCTTTGCACCTTCTGGGGTTTTTTGGGGGGAAGTGGCCCTGCTTTGTTTTCATTAGCCGATGAACTTCTACCTAGTCCTCAAAACCAACTGATAATTCCCCATTTGAAACTGTTGTCCTAGGCTCCCTCCCTCCCACCCAAGGCAAAGTTGCTGCCTGGACTAGTGCTGAAACATCTGGGATATAGGGTCACTTTGGAGAAAGGCTAGTGCATGGAATATTGGAAGACAATAATTCTCACCTTTCCTGGACCAGTCCAGGCTGGTCTGGTCCCTTCCAGAAGGATCTCTGCATTCATGAAAACATGTTCTAGAGATTGGAGGAGAGACTCCTAGTGCCAGGTGTCTCTTGTCTTGGGAGACCCTTGTAAGCATGGGGGACCTGGGGTATCCCTCTGACTTCCCAACATCCACATGGGTCCTTATGGTTCATAGTTATGTCTACTTAGGCATTTGCTGAGAACATTGTAGTGAATTAAAGCTCTTAACTCTGTGGAGTTCCATTATTTTAGATATCATTTCTGAATATTTTGATTTTACTATATAATTTATCTGTAAAATCCATGTTTCATAATAAAATACGAATGGGTCTTTGTAGAAGGAAATGATTTTTGATGAACAAGGTGATGACGGAATACTGTAGGGCTTTCTAATTGGGTCTTGGTTGGTCCCAGTCCTTAGTGTCTAGAGGAGGCAGTGAGGCCATTTGGGTGTACTTTCTGCTGGCCATAAAGTCTTAGACTTGGGAGTGGCTTGCAGTGAGCTGAATGACTGATGTGTGGAGTGACTCTTCCTTGGAAAAACAGTTGTGTTAAGATATGTCTGTGCGTATTTTAGTTCTTGGATCAGCACTTGGGCTCCCAAGACGATTAGTACATAGTCTTTCCGTGAAAGTATTGAGTGCTCTAATGGAATCACTGTGCTGATAAGTGTCTATCTCTTGTAATTATTGTGGCTGGCGAGCTGGTCAGACAATGCTTTCAGTTGGTAAGCTGTGTCTTTGTACACCTGTATACTAGTGTAATTTGTAGGTGTACTGAGAGTTTGTTGTGTGGGTTCCCAAACCTTTTTATGTCAGTTGAACTTGTTATTAAGTTTACATAATTTAATTTCATATCCAGTGAACCAATGAAATGTAAGTGCAAAAGAAAAATAAAAACTTTTGTTTGCATTAACATTCTGCCAAACATTTTTGAAAAGCAATAAAGGCCAGTCATCTTAAAATGTCATTAAAACTGGTATGGGCTCAAAGAGGATCTTGACATAGATAGGTTTGCTGATGGTGGGTGGTTTCTAAATTTGTCTATGAGGTAGGAGTGAGCAGTGAGATGATGGGGTGGAAGCTTGAGGAGGGTGAAGAAGGGTCGAGAAGGATGAGGTGGGAGCTGTCTGGAAGAGAGCACTGCAGAAGCACTACTGAGTGGCACTGATGGTTTGCCTCAGGCTGGAGACCATGCTCTGCCATGTACTCACCTAATGACTGTGACAGTCTCTCACCATGTTCGGTGGCAAGAAATGGAAGTAGCAGAAGAGATGTTTGGAACCATGCAGGGCTGGGATTTGGTGGGGCAGGTGAGACAGAATTTCAGAGAGAAAAGAGATTTGGGGGTTGGAACAAAAGTGATTAAAAAATGATTTAAGCCTTTTGGCTGGAATAGCCACCTTCTAGTAATTCACCAAAATGATGAACCCAAAGAAAGAAGAGAGGCACTTGTTAATATTCTTTGGACCTTTTAGAAACATGGAGTTGTGCCTTTGGCCCCCACAGACATATGAATGTACCAGAAAGGCGCTGTTCCAAAGGGACCCCCAACCCCTGATACCATGGCAAAGCCAGAGCCCAGCACATCCTTGGTGCTATTAGCAAGATTGTTGACAAGAAAATCAATATTACATCCCAAACATACTGAGTACTGTAAGAGCTGAGGTAACGTTCTGAAACCCGTGAAGAGAAATGCACAGAAAATGAAGGAAGCCAAAGAGAAGAGAACCTAGGCTCAGTGGAGGGACCCATCTGCCTCACATGGAGCATCCTATGCCGTGTGATCCAGTGCAGGAGCCCCAAAGGCTGGAACCTTATTTCTGTGGACTCATGGCAGGATAGCTGTTAAAAAAAAAAAAAGACTTCTGCACTGTTAAGAAAGAAAGAAAGAAAGAAAGAAAAATGGCAAATAAATATATGAAGAAATGCTCAACATCACTAGTCATTCGAGAGATGCAAATCAAAACAACGTTAAGATTCCACCTCACTCCAGAAAGAACCGCGTATATGGGAAAATCAACCAATAACAAATGCTGGCGGGGCTGTGGGGAAAAAGGAACACTCCTCCACTGTTGGTGGGATTGTAGACTGGTCCA
>PVJO010005459.1:0-98977 GCA_004026905.1 Hystrix cristata
CTATCTAGTAGGAAAGCTTAGGTGAAAAATTCTCCTGTTTTCCTTTCATATCTGTTTATCTTCAATTTTCCGATGATGATTTCTGGAAAAGAACATCCATCTTCAATAGTAGTTTCCTGATAGATGGTGAGATCTTAATTCTTGGCTTTGGTGTTCCAGAATCACCCCAGATAAGTCTGACTATTCATGACCTTCACTTTCATAGATTGCTTTGGGTACAGTGACACTATACGGAAGCAAAAGTATTTCTACTGAGATGATTTGTTAAGGTCATAAAGCCATTTCCTTTTGTATTACACTTCAGCCTGAAAAACAGGTGACATTTATATAGCACGTCTTCAAAACTGTATGAATTTCATGAATTTCCAGTCAGTCTGTGGGACTGGGTTGAGCAATATTTGATTAATCCTTGCCATCTGGAAATGCTTGGGTACCTATGATTGTTCATCAGGATCACACTGTAAAGAACAAAGTTCCTAAGAAGAGATTTTGAGCTAATGAAACATCGAATTATGAAAGCCTTTTACCTGAATTATTTGAGGGGCTTATTATTTATGGTATCAGAGAAAATAAACAGTTTTAGATTAATTTCAGGGACATCACATTGGATTAGATAATAATTCCCCAGTTTCCTATTCTTTTTACAATTTCCTTTTTATTACCATTTCTACACAAAACCTTCCACTTCTGTGTTGTTTTCTAAAAGAATTTCTTTGAATATGTCATATGGTCAGAAATTTTTTTCCAGATGTTTAATATACAAACATTGACTAATATTTAATAATTAATTCCCCTTATGCATTTATAGGTAAGAAATTTTTTGATTTAAATTCATAGAAATACCTTGGTGAAATATTTCGGTCATACCTCCTACCTGTAACTGTTATAAAATAATTGACGAAATACTTAAACTTCAGTTATCATGGAAGCTAGGCTTTCTAAAAATAGACATGAATTGAGATAATTAGATCCTTGAAAAAAATGAAAGTACTCCAGATCTTCTTAGTTGTTCCTCACCCTTCCTTTTTTGCCTTTGGTTACACCTCAGATTTAGGTGTTGCACAGCAGACTAAAAAGACTTACACACTGAAGTGTCAGACTACGTAACTCATTGTTAATAGAGTATTTCAAATGAACAATGAAACTGGTAGAAGTCCAGACAAAAGGGAGAAATAGTCAGGTTTCATGGTTTTCCTTTTGTAACTCAGCATCCCCCAACACTAGATCTTTAATAGTATAACCATAAGTCTTCGTTAATCTTTTGATAATTAACTCTACAAAATTACTGTTGAATTATTTTCTAACATTAGAGAGATATAGCTGCTCCCTTTAGTGCATATTAGCTATAAGTCAATTCTTGGGTTGCCTTAATGTTTACATCATAATTGACAATTTCTTGTCTAGGAATAAAGGTGGTAAGTAACTGGTACTTATGGTTTAATATATAATTTGTCTTGGTCAATACAACTGTAGCTGTTTCACTAGATGTTAATGGGGTTATATAATTGTAGTTCTTTCTCTGTAAGCTAGCACTCAGATTGTCTTTGTGACATTAACAATACTGAAATTCATTGCTGGACCAATTACACTGAATCCTCCTTTACCCAAATAACCAAGGTGGTCGAATCCTGGGGCTACAGCAAAAGATTATAGTTGACCATACCCAAAGTACATCCCTGAAAAGCAACTAAAGAAATCTCTGCATTAGCAACAAAGTCTTTCCACTAAAAGGATCCACAGACCTCAGCACAAAACAAAACAAACAAATGAATGAACAAAAACTATAGAAACGTGGGCAATAAAGGCAGTAAAACACCTCCCTAAACTCCCAACTACCTTGAAGCAAATATAAGGGACAACAAGGGCCAGAACAGTGAAACCACACACCTGAAATACTCAAAAGCATAACAGAGGAGGATAGAGAACAGCTCAAAGAGACACTCAGGAGGATTAGAGAAGATATAACTAAACATGGAATGGAAGAGTTAACCAGGAAGATGCAAGAGCTCTCAGAAGACACTAATAGAAAGCTAAAAGAGCTAAACGAAATGATACAAAACATGAATGATTAGTTTACCAAAGAATTAGTGTCCACGAAGAGGCTTTAATCAGAAATCCAGGAGATTAAAAATCACGTTGACTGTATGGGCAGAAGAACAGAACAATGTGAGGACAGAATTTCAGAACTAGAAGATAATACTCTTCACAATAGCATCAAGAAAATTGAAAAACTTAGAAATTAACCTCACAAAGGAAGTGAAAGACCTCTACAATGAAAATTATAGCACTTTGAAAAAGGAGATTGAAGAAGATGTCAGAAAATGGAAAATAATCTCCTGTTCATTGATAGACAGAACCAATATAGTCAAAATGTCCATATTTTTAAAACTGTTACATAGATTTAACATAGTCCCAATCAAAATATCAGTAATATTTCTTATAGAACTGGAAAAAGCAACCCCAAAATTCATATGGAACCAGAATACACCTAGACTATGAAAAGCAGTTCTGGGGAAGAAGGGCAAGACTGGACGCACCACATTCTTGAACTTCAAGTTTTAGTACATAGCTATAGTGAGAAAAACAGCATGTATTAGAAAAGTAAAAAAAGAAGATTTGTAGATCAGTGGAACAGAACAGGATATACAGATACAACACCAGGCACACTGGGGTATACTATCTTTCACAAAGGGGCCAAATCCCTTTGCTGGAGGAAAGACGGCCTCTAACAAATGGTGCTGGGAAAACTGGCTACCCACATGCTGGAGGTTGAACTAGGCTCATACCTGTAAGCATGCACTAAACTAAAAGCAAAATGGATCAAAGGTCTAAGCATTAGAATAGACTTCATATGCTGAACAATAAAATATGTAAAATTATTGAAGACATAGGTGTGAGCAAAGACTTTCGCACAAAATCCAGGTTGCACAACAAATAATACCAAGAATAAACAGATGGATATTGTCAAGTTAAAAAGCTTCTACACCACAAAGGGAACCATCAACAGAGTGAAGAGACAACCTGCAGAATGATAAAAAATTTTTTTGCTATTTACTTCTCAGAGAAAAGACTAATACTCAGAATATATAAATAATTAAAAAAAAATTAGACTCCACAAATTTAAACCCCTTTTTAAAAATGGGATTCTGAAATGAATAGACGATTCTCGGATGAAGAAATACAAATGGCCAGTAAATACATGAAAAAATGTTCAACATTACTGGTCATTCTTGAAATGCAAATTAAAACAACATTGAGATTGCATCTCTATCCAGAAGGAATAACTACCGTCAAGAAGTCAACCAATAACAAATGCTGCTGAGGCTGTGGGGAGATAGGAACACTTTTCCATTGTTGGCAGGACTGTAAACTGATACAGCCACTGTGGAAATCAGTATGGAGATCCTCAAAAATCTAAAAATAGAAATTCGACTTGACCTAGCTATTGCCTTTTCAGATATCTTGCCAAAAGAGTGAAAGACATCATACCACAGTGACATATATACACATATGCATGTTTGTAGCAGTAAAATTCTTAATAGCTAAGTGTTAGAAACAGCCTATATGCCTATCACTAGATGAATGAGTAAAAACATGTGGTATTTATATACAATGGAGCACTACTTTGGCATAGGAGGAGAAATTTGAGTCATTTGTAGAAAAATGGATGCAAATTGTGACCATAATGTTAATGAAGTAACTCAAACACACATGTTTATCTATCACGTGGTTTCTATTACATGAAAAACTCTCTTTCTCCCCGCCCCCATCCCTTCCTCCCTCCCTCCTCTCTGTTCTTTCGCCATTAGTCTGGTTTCAATCTGTATATATGATAATCACCTTTATAAAATATTACAAGATAAATAAATCTGATGCTGGAAAAATAAAAAGGTCGTGGAGGGAGGGAAGAATAAGAAGGAAATTAAAATGTGTTATTTACATGTCCCAATCCCTTACAGTGAATGTAATTATGTTTTGCAAACATGTACTAATAAAAGTCAGACAAACAAAACTTTGGTATATAATTTCTATCTACAAGTTAAGAAATAAAATGAAATCCACTTAAGAGAAATATATTTGACAACCAGAGTGATCAAATGCAAAGACAAAGTAAGGAGCCAAAAAAAGAAAAAAAAGAGAGAGATGTTATAGACAGGAAATTATGATGAAGCTGATGTCCCATAAGGAAAAACAAAATCAAAGTCAGACAATAGTCGAGATAAATCTTTAAACTCTACGAAGAATATAATATCAATCCAAGAACATACATCTAACAACTGTAAGCTTTTATTTGAAGTTGAAATGGTGGCATTTCCAGATAAAAAATAAACTGATGAAATTATTTGCCAGGAAACCTATACCACAAAACATTACAAAAATGTTTGGTGTGGTCCTTACAGTGAAGTAACATCTGATGCAAACTCAAAGCTACAGTTTGAAATAAAATTCACAAGAAATAGTAAATTTAAGAGGGATATAGACACTTCCAATTTTGTAAAATATAAATAACTAAAATTTAAAATTATTACTCAAAATGGAGACCTCATGACAATAGCACAAAATATACAAGCATAACTGAAATTATACTTTCACAAAGTTCCTGTATCTACACAGAATTCTGCAATAGTCCTTCCAATTCTATAAGCACTCTAATCCTATATTAGTCTCTTTAACTCTATAATAGTCCTTCTAATTATTTAAAGATTCATATTGAAATCCCAAGACTCAACCACAATAATTAATGAATCCAATAAAACTTGAGAAATGAAGGACAGAGAATCAAAAGCGGATGGAACAAAATAAAACAAATAGCAAATGGAGATCTAAATTGACACATATGGATAAAGAGTTAAAGAGCACAATTAAAAAGCAAACGTTGCCAAACTAGAATTATTGAAACTAAGGAAAGTGAAAGAAAAAAGAAGGGGGGGAGGAAGGAAAGAAAGAAGCAAAGAAGAAGGCAAAACATGTTATCTATGACAAAAGAAGACACAGAAATATTCAAGATAAAATGAAAGTAGAATATATAATATGAAAACACTAATTATATGTAAATGGCACCACCAGACAATTTAGACTTTGATACAAAGACTGTTATTAGAAATAAAGAAGAAAATATCAAAATGTTAACAGGGCCAGCTAATTGGTGTTAAAATAATTTTGTGCATGAACCTATATTACTTTTCTGTCACTATAACAAAGAGATGATGCCTGCGATGATCAAATTATAGAGAGAAAGGGTTTAGCTTGATTCAAAATCTTTTCGTTTCTTGTACCTGATCGATTAATTGGTTCCATGATTTTTGGACCTCTTCGAAGGCAGCACATCATGTCAGGAGCAAACGGTGGAGTAAAATCATTCACCTCATGGCCAGGAAGCAAACAAGAGGAAGAAAAAGAGTTTTAAATCTCAGTTTCCTCTTCTTTTAAAATTAGTTTTATTGGTACACTTTTGACATATGTAATGATCACATTCATCAAAGGGAATTTGTACCTGTACATTATGTATCATAGTTCTTTTTTTCCCATTGTCCTCTTTTCCTTTCAATCCTTCTATCTCACTCACCTCATAAATCTGTATATTAAAATATGTAAGAAACACTAAAAAAGAAAAAGACTAGCAAATTGTTCCTACTAATATATAATATAGAAAGTTGTTTTATGAATAAAAATGGCATACAAGAAAAGTCACTATTTTAAGATAATTAAATAGAATTGGTAGCTTTTAAAATAGACTTTACTTTTTAGGGTAAGTTTAGGTTCACAAAAATGTTGGACAAGAAACTGGCTATATTTTAAAGAGAATGAAGGAAACTTAAAGCAAAGTAAGAATTTAATATTAATATATGCATTTTATTGAATCTTAATGATATGTATGAATACTGGGGCAATTTTTCTCATGTAATTAAAGTTCAAAATAAAGGCAAAGTTACTTTCTCCCAAAACCAAACTGAAAATTTGAAGATAGATGAAAGTTGCTCTGTAAAGTACAAACTATGATACGAAAGGAAATTAATGCTAAGACAGAGTAGACAAGATTCAGATAGCGACGAAAATTATGATGTGTGGATGGCACATACCCTAAAGCTCTCCATTTCAGTGATCTTTATTAGTAATATTCCCAAATGTGTAAAAACTGAAATTAAAACACTTGTCCTGAATTAATGTCTGACGCCTCTGATAAAGTAAATATAAAAGCCAAAATTCTCCCTAAATTAGCCTCAAGAGGTAAATTCTGTATTTTTTATAAAGAAAAAGATAGAAGGAAAAGTGAAGCAAAACTGTGAACTTAGATTAGATTGTAAATGGTTCCGCTTGCTGATCATCTTAGCTGTTTCTTGTATTGCACGACTCTTGTGATTAGTATCCCCTAAAGCTGGTTGTTTTAAAATTTAAATTTATTCTTTGTAAATTAGTGGAAGCTAAGGCAGCTCCTCCTGACATGTATATGGGTGTTTATAATTCAGGGCCTTATGTGGAGTCACTGTTGAATTTGTTGCTCCAGTTTTCCTTCACTGCCATCCCAAATACATTCAATAAATGTTACTAATGGCTTCCTGTGTAGCCTTTTAGGAGCAGAGATCTGGTCAGAACTATCTAATTCCTTGTCTGGGGTTAAGTTCCACATTACTACTTTGACATTAACTTGTGTAAACTAATTTACCTTTTAAAAAATTTCTTTGTCACGATTTCTTTTAGTTCTCTCAGAGACCATTTACTATGTGAGAATTCCTGACAATGTTACAATGCTTGAATGCTTTTTTTTTTTTTTTTGGTCCACATTACAGTTTGTGTTTTTATTCTTAACATTTCACATCTTATCTGTTAATTCATAGGGGTACCTAGTCAGACTTTAGCTCCACCTC
The DNA here is from genome assembly GCA_004026905.1 of Hystrix cristata. NCBI lineage: Eukaryota > Metazoa > Chordata > Mammalia > Rodentia > Hystricidae > Hystrix > Hystrix cristata. The sequence goes on from PVJO010005459.1 coordinate 6,867, forward strand.
AAACACAATCTCTTCAATATTACTTTCGTTCACCCCTATTGTTTTGTGTCTTCACCTTGCAAGACTGGAAAATGATCCCCTCCTTTGAAGCACCTCCATGACATTTTTTTGTTTAGTCAGGCTAATGTCTGGTTAGCATTATCAGGAAGCCGCTCACACACAAAAAAGCTAGTATTAATTTTCATGCTTGGGAATCCAGCATCCTTGCAATCCCAAACTAGGGAAGCTGAACTAGCATTTTAAAATAAAACTTGCATAAATTCAAGCTGCACTAGTTCATGGCAGAATTGGAATTCGAACCCAAGAGCCTGTCACTTAGTCCTTGAAAGTGATAAGATTAGTTTGGGAACCAGATGTGGTGCACCTCTGGAATCCCAGCATCAGGAATCTGAGGCAGGAAGATTGTCCCCAGCTTGCAACCAGCCTGGGCTGCAGAGTGAGACCATATCTCAACAATAAATAAATAATAAACAAATAGTTTTTTCTCTTAATCATTAAGCTACCGGGATTTTATAGACAATAGAATATATTTTTAAAGGTTTACAAGATATGTAGCCTTCCAAAGGATAAGAACCCCTAAAGCTTGCCAGTATGAAAATTATATCAAACTCATACACATGGTTCCTAACCAAATTGCACAGTCCTGGTGACCCCAAAGCTGTTGCTGTCAATCCCATCAGTGAAGTCAGAATCCATTTGATAAAAACTGAAGTCCACCTAGATATGCCTGTTTCCAAAATGCTTGTATAAATTAAGCTGGTTTAGACTGCAGATATTGGAAAATCCCAAGCGCAGCTGACGTAAATATCAAACGGCCTCCTTAGAAAGCATAGAAATAGAAGTGTTTTCATTTGTATCCATTCATTTCCTCAACACCATCATCAAGGATGCAAATTCTTGTTATGTATTTCTTTTTATGGTCCTTCACCCTGAACATAACTTTGCTCTTCCCTCTGTTGAAAGATGTGATAGAAGGTGTAGGTTTCCCGGCTCACACACCAATGTCTAGAAGCAGAACGTTTTTTTCCTTGAATCTTGTTTATTGTCTAATTCTTCTGACTTTCATTAGCTGGAAATGAGTCGTGAGAACATGTACATGAGAAATAACTGTAAAATGTAAATAGCAACGTATTATATAATTAAAGAATCACAAAACTTAAAACAATAAACTAATATAGGACCATCAGGATTTTATAGCCAAGGCAAAATCTATTATTAATACTTTCATTTGGTTGAATCTCTCAAGATTTTGTGATCTAACCAACAAGCAATAGTCTTTCTAGATGCTGTTATGAGGAATTTATTATTTCCCCACAACTTTCCCCATGAAAATATAAAGCTCTTGATAATTTAAGAGGATGTATATAAGACTTTTAATAATTTACTTTCTTTATGTAGGGAGCCACATATTTTAAGGAACTGTACCAACTTTAAGCCAATTGTGGCCAAAGGAAAAGGAAAAGAAAATAAACCCCAATAACTTTCATTGACAACGTACCTAATTAATTATGTATCAAATTTAAAGTACAGCATAACAAGTCAAGGGAGGGTCATCATCTAGTCCAATGCCACGCAAGATTCGGATATGCCTTTCACTTTGGTTGAACCAATTAAAATTGATTATGCCCCTTGAATTTGGTGGCTTGGAGGACAGATTACTGGAACGTATTATGTGTAATGATTTCTACTGGATGGTAGATGGAAAATGACAGTTTTAAAGAGCATCCAAGTTTTATGTCCTAAATTAATGTTATAGAAGATAACTTTTCATTAATACAAGTATTCCAATTAGAAGAATTTCTTCCTTTAAAAATATATTTTGCTTTGTGATGCCTTTTCATGTCTACCAACAGCTTTGCAGTAAATACCCTTGAACGTGGTTGGAAATCTTATGAAAGAGTTGATAATTTTAGAGACGCTCACCAACTTCAGCTTTGATGAAGATGGCATTATCGTAGGTTTAGTAGAAAAGTTTCCAGTGTCATTATCCTAATAGCATTACTTTTCTAAAGAAGGCACATTTAGCAATGTGAAATATTAGTGATCATGGATCTCCCCTTTACCGAGGATAGAAAAGTTATCTTCTTTCATCTGAGATACCGAAAGCACTTAAATGACATTATCTCATTATCTCTGTAACATCCTTTGACAGAATTGGCTTGTAGTATAATTACCATCTTATTGGTGGATAAAGTCATGCACATTATAGTTTTATAATTTAGCTAAGCAGTTGATCTGCCCTAGCAAGGCGCTTTCAGCTTACTTCATCTTAGAAATTTGTCTCATTTATGTCTTCACATTTCTAGTGCAGACTTGACCTTAATGTTCTCAGAAACCAAGTATTTAAGTGGTCATTTGTCCAGCGATTTTTTTCCTGAAGAAATGTTGAATTTGACCTCATTTCATTTTGATGTGAAGAAGAAATGAATAACATCTTGGATAATGAATAGAAATTTATTTGGGTCATTGTGTAGAATCAAATGAATGGTAGAAGTTTTAAGACATATGTTTATGTTTTCATTGTGATACAAGACTTTAGTTACTTTTAAATGTTTTTTTATTTTAAATTTTTTCAGTACATAATTTAAAAACAATCCCGTGCAACTCATTATCAAGACATGTGCCACTGAAGTCTATAACACATATACTTCTTGTACATGCTTCTCCAATGGATTAGTGAAAAATATCTAATTTGTCTAAGGCAAACAGACTACTGTCATGATGACACAGAGCTCTAGTGAACAGAGACGTACTGGTTTAGTGGAAGCTATTGAACTAAGTCAAGGTAGTTTGGTCATACTTTCAATTTCTGCAGTTTTTCGATTTTTTCTAAGTAGAAATAAATAGTACTTAACTATGTTTTTGTACTTGTTACGTAGGTTTACAGTGGATATGAGGGCACTTACAGAAAATTATATCATGAACTGTATGAGAAGGGTCCTGAAGAGTTGATAGTTTGTGTCAGATTAACATTATTAGTTGGTACAGAGACGGAGAATTAGAATGTGAGTAGGAACACAGAAAGGGAGCAGAGCTATATGCAGTAATTATTCTATGGCTTTTCCTTTTTGCTCTTTCCTGAGGAAATCTATTAAATGCCTTTTGTATAGCAATATAGTTTTGAAACTAAGAATACACAAATCTAATACAAACATGAGTCTGTCCTTAAAGAATTATAGATGCATATTGATATCAAAATTAAAAGCAAGGCTTTGCAAACACAGGAAAAGGAAAGCACAGGTCAATGCATCCTTTGTTCTGTTTCAATTTGCTTTCTGGATATCAGCAATCTCACAAATCCATTATGGCTCAAATAGAGGCTGTTGTGTGCTCAAATATAATAGAAAAATACGCAATGGAAAAAAGTGAAAGTCTTTTTCCTCTGTAAAAATAATGTTGGAATACACATTTTAGGATGAAAACATTTATAGTTTTAATGAAAGCTCTGGACTTCACTAATGTATTATAAAACATTGAGAGGATTTTTAACAGATATTTAATTTTGACAGATAAATTATGATTGAGTTTTTAAAACTTTGCAACTTTGATCTATTATTAGAAAAATGTATTAATATTTTCATTTCATAACTGTAAGGTTATAATAGATTTGTTTTCCACTCCAGAGGACCATCCAATATAAATTTTACTCCTGAAGATAATATATTATATTTTTACTTAGATTCAGAGTAAGCATATGCAATCTTTTTAAAAGTGCTTTTTAAAATAAGAGCTGTTCACTGTATTTTTTCTTTTTCCTGTGTAAAGGCAGAAATTGATAATCTTTCTTAAAAATAAACTGAAATATAGCTGTGGTAAAATCTCAGTTTAACACAATAATAAAACTGCCAGCATTGAGCCTCATTGTGCTCAGCCCTTAGGATATTTGAAAGCCTGAATGGAAGAATTGCTTTTGAATCAGAAAAACATATAGTTCACTGTATTTTGGGTATTTAAAACATTGTCCTGGTCTATAACAGGCACAGCATAAAATATAATATTTACCGAAATCTTCAAATAATAAAGATCAGTTACTAAATATCTGTACTGAAGGAGATGCACAATGCTGTACAATATTCTCTGTGTCTTAAACTAAGCCAACTTGAAAGAAATGTTTGTTTAGTGCCCCGAGGGTCAAAATCACTCAAATCCCTGTTCAGACTGGGACAGGCAGGGGATTCCAAAGATGACTCCAGGCTGCAAAGTGTAAATCTGGGAGCATTTTGACAGAAGTACGTCAGTTCTGACCTTAACTCCTGCTGAATGCCTTGCTCCTGTGAGAGAAAACCTCTCTTATACCTAACTGTTCAAAATTCATTTCCAATGTGCATTTGCCTTGCTTCACTCTGAAAATCTATGCAGACAAAGTTGATTGACAGCCCTTTAGTTATCATACCATGAAGTTTGAAACCAGAAAGGCTACAGCTCTAATTCACAGGGAACTGAAAGCTACAGAACCTAATTTCTTAAGGTTCATTCTTAAATCTCTACTTGTTGTCCCAAGAGGAAAACAAATAATCAGGGATTACACAGGACTAATGGAACTGTGTAGAGGATAAGGGTGTAAATATGGAAATTGCAGTCATGAATTCTCTGCTCTTCTGAAAAGAAATCACATTTATTAAAGTAGTTCTCACAAAGATGTCTGATGAAACCGTTTCATTTAGCAAAATATTTCTTTTTCAAATAGAGAAACATGAAGGACATATTTCCATATCATTTAAATATTAGAATAATATAAAATTTTCTATAACAAGGTATTGAAATTATGGCATAAAGTATCAAGTGTCTTGTACGCACACACGCACACACACACACACACACACACACGTGTCATTCTTCCTTTTCCATTCCTAAAATTCTGGCTATGAAATCTAAATTCTTGATTTCCTTCTCCCTATTGCATCCAAATGTGATTTTTGTGGAAGAGTTCTCACTAATAAATTATTCTCTGATGTTAACACATATTTGTATATCTCTCCTTTCCTCAATCTTCCTAAAATAAAGATGCATATGATAATTAGGAGGAAGCAGCTATAATGTGTGCAAAAGAGAAAGTTCAGAGAAAGAGAAATAGGGCGAGGTCAGTATAAACATTAAGGATCCTTTGTATACCAATGATTACTTGTTATATGATGAAAATAATCACCTTAAGCCACTGTGGTATGTTGAATAATGACTTTCCAGAGATATTCCAATCCTGGCCCAACGACCCACAAATATGCTGTTTTATATAGTAAATTACATTTTGCAGATGAAATTAAGTTAAAGAACTTGAGATGGGGGCTCATTCAGGATTACTAGAGTGAGTGAAATGCACTCACAGTAGGAGGCAGGAATCCCAGGAGGTCAGAGACAGTGAGAGAGTTAAAGATGACACACTACACACTGTGTAGGTAGAGGAAGGGCCGTGACCCAGGAAGGCACACATCCGCTAGAACATGGAACAAGAAGAACACACATCTGCTAGAACACAAGCCAAAATGGCACGCATCCACTAGAACATTCTCTGGAATGTGAAAAGGAAACAGATTCTCTTCCAGGGGCTTCAGAAAGCAATAGACTTGTGTACCTGTTCTAGACTTTTGTTCTGCAAGTGAATGAAATTTGAGTTGTCTCACAAATTTACTAATAAATTGTTACTACAGCAACCAGAAACTAATTTAACCTCTGATTTTTGTTATTTGAAATATATCTCTAAGCTTCACTGGAACAATTGCACAAACTTTCTTATATTTCAAACATTTCAGAAACATCTCAAGGGAAAGCTCTAAAGCTAACTAAATCTCCAATGATAAGTAGCTATATTTGTTCAAGAAATCTTTTTTTTATGTAATACAGAGAAATTTTTAAAACGATACTTGTCAGGAATGATTTAACTTGCTCATCAGTTTGTTTCTTGAATTTATTTTTCTGTAATAAACTGAAGACAATTGATCCATCAGTAACGTTCTTCAAAGTGTAACTACTTACTTAAAGTAGATTTTATGTATACGTGTACAGGGAGTTCTGTCATAAGCAAAATGACACACATGTGCATGGAAACACATGCATGCTCACACAATTATAGAATTAACAGAAAGAGCTTAATAGAAGTGTGAAGCAGGCTTGTGGCTTCTGGAGTCCCACCTGCTGATCAAAATGTCTTTGCATAATCTGTTTCCTCGATTGTGGGTATAACATAGCAAAGGTATTAAGATAAGTTATGCATGATTACATTATGTAACGTTGAAGCATTAACCTTGCTTGAATCTCTCTTTTGTTTGCTTCAGAAGCTTCAGGGACTCATTAGTCAGGAAATAGAGGATGCTTCTAGGATTTGAGAATGACCTCCTACTGACAATCCGCAAGAAGCAAGTTTCCCAGGCATTGAAGTTTAGATAACACGGCAGCCGGGCACCTTCTGCCTCTGGGTGTTGTGTGTTAGAGGTTTTTATTAACTGTTCATCAGTACATTTATCTCAAGGCCACTGCCAAGGTAATAAAAAAGAATCTAAGTCAATTATTTGACCCTGACTCAAGTCCAGCCTGGCCCTACCATCCGGTTATATGATCGCCCATCCATTAATCTGCTCATCTATACACACTTAACTGTATACAACTTCCAGGTTCCAGAGCAGGCCTTCGTGATGACACTGGCCCAGCTTCGATGAAATCTCAAATTCTGTTACTCTGAATATTAAGGCTCAAACTGGACCTATTTTGGAGTCATATAAACTAATCCTGGCCCTGTATTATGTCACTCAGCAGTCAGTTATATACTCTGTGGCTAAATTTAATTCTAATCCAATTGTAGTTTGTTTCACTCATGTAAACACTCTTAAAATGAATAATTTTAAGAGTACAACATAGCATTTAAAATTGTGAGAGAAGAATACTGAGTTTTGGAACTGATTAAGAGCGCTGTAATCTTAATCAGGTTTAAGCAAGACCAGTTTCTATATATGTTTCCTTAAGCAAGTTACTTACTTTAGTTTATAATTCATTTCCTTCTCTGTATAGTGAAGATACTGATATACCTACCTAGTCAAATTGTTGAGAGCTATAAACAGGTGATATATGTAAAGTACTTAGAACTGCCTCATTATTTAGTGGATATTAGATGTAGTTATACAAAAAAGCTGTCTTCCTCATTTCCCTAATCCACAAGAGGAGGAATTGTCCTATATTTTTGGTATTTCCCTTTCACTCCTTTTGCATGCAGGTACAAAGAACTATGTCTTTGGTTAAATGTTGAAGTCAAAGCTGCATGCTCTTAGACCAGCCCCTTCCGCGCCCTTCTCTCAGGGATCTGGCTGTCCATATTAGCTACATTTTCTGCTCCAATGATCGGTTCATAGATTTCGCAAGAACAGCCCTATCCATAACCAGGGCAGAAGATCAGCCATTTTCTGTATTTAGTAAGTCTTGCCCAATAATGAATTTCAGTTTTCAAAACATATGTGAATTTAATGTGTAACGTTTGCTAGTTAGGAATGTACATGGTGTGGTCAACATATACAGTGAACGTCTAAATTAAAAAAAGAATATTACAAAAAAAGCACATTGTCACTAATTCCCCTCAAAAATACTGCCTCTCGCTTTGAACTTCTCCCATGTCCTTGCCACTTTCTGAAGCAGTTTGGGAAGTGCTCTTTCATGATAGTCTTTAAGAGGTATGATTTTTTTTTTTGAAAAAAAAAGAAAAGAAAAACAACAAACAAACAGTGAATGCTATTGCCAAATGCCATCTAATAGAGAGTCAGGCTCTTAAATAATTAGGCCGAGTCAATATGTCATCATCCTCCTTATTCACTGGGTATGACACTGTGTGACTTCTTATTCTTCCACAAGTCAAAATGGGGATTAAACATTTTAGATGCAGTCAGGACACTGAGGCAGCTAGAAGCTCTCGAGAAAGAAGCCTTTCAGAACTGCTTTTTCAAGTAGCAAGAACGGTGGGATAAGTGTGTCTGAAATGAGGGGGCGTATTTTAAGGGGGATTAATGGCAATGTGTCTTTTACTGTAGTACAGTTTTTATACTTAAATGTTCTCCATGTTTTTAAAATTATGCCTCATATTTCAGGAAAGAGTATCAGTCAGAAAACAATATTTGAGATAATGCATGGTAGAGGAATCACATTTTAAAAAATGTTTCCCCATTTATCTCTATAAAGTTTAGAAAACTTTAGGCTTAGAATGAAAGGAAAGTAAATAAATTCATGATTCTCAGATAAGAAAGCTTTGATAAATAGTGTTAATGTGTACTCTAAAGAACACATAGTTATAATTTCCCTTATATTAGTTTATGACTACTGTGAGGCATAGGATTATTTATGTATAAATAATTAATGACGTCTCAATAAACTGGGAATTAAAATTAAACATTTTATTATTTTTATTAAAACATATCACATACTAATATTTAAATACTAAATTGTATGCTTTGGATTTATTTATGCAAAATATAGAATCTTATTTTAATGCTTAAATCTGAATTGATCCTTCGATTACGACTTTTTGTTCCTTTATTGACATAGCTCTCTAAAAGTATCAATAGCATACCAAAAATGGCTAGGTATTAACATTAAACATTCAGTTGTGGAGATCTGGGCTTTATTTCACTAAAAAGAGTGGCATATGCAAACCTAGAAAAATGCTAACACCATGGTAATAGCCATGGTAATAAAAGCTAGTGTGAGCAAGCCCTTGTAAGGTCCCACGAAGAATGTGTTCATGTACAAACTCAAGTAAGAGAAACTTTCATGATCATCTTCTTTATCTCCAGTGTGTAGCTGAGAAAAACTGAGGGCAAAAATGTGAATAATTTGACAAAATTAGAGCAACTCATAAGAGACAGAGGTTGGAATTAAAGCTAAGTAAGCAGATTTTAGAGAACTCCTTTTCCCCGTCCACTATGTGAGGACATATTGAAAAAGGGTCATCTGTGAACCATAAAGTGTGTCTTCATCAAGCCTGAGTCTGTCTATACCTAGAACGTGGACTTCACGTCCTCTAGAACTGTGAGGAATACATTTCTGTAGTTAAAGATTATCTAGTTTATGGTGCTTTGTTACAACAGCCTGAATAAGGTTTCAACTTTTTATGAAGAGAGTAAGGAAGAAAGTTATTTGCACACACATCAGTCATACAGTGGAAAGATAGGAAAGCTACAGGCAATGCAGCTGCCCAAAGGGAAAAACAGAAGCACAAAGCAGCTGTTGCGTAGAAATAACTGAAATCCAACCAGGTCATATAACTACTTTTCCCAACTTTGGGTACACAGTGTAGCCCTTGATGAGGATCTTGTCCTGCTAGGAAGAGGTAGGTCCCTAATTCCATTGTTCTCTTTTTCTCTTGGCTGCACCTTCTGGGATCTGATTTTACTCTTTGATATTGTCTTTACTGTTCAAGAAGAACTTGCATATGTTTACAACTGACCAGTTTTATTATTAGTACGTTATCTTTGCAAATGCCATTGAAGTCCTAGTCATCTCTTTTAATTTCTAACTGCTTAAGCTACTTACATTATTAGTCAATAGTGTTTCTTATCGGTACAACCTACTTTACAATCGTTTCTCCACATAAGGGAATCTAATTTGGTGGAGTTCATAATTCCAACTTTCAAAAGATAAATCCATAACGGTTTAAAGATACAGCCCTCCATAACTTGACCTGTATATCAAACTGTTGCTGGATAAAACATTTAAGATCCCTGAATTATTTTCAGCTAGTTAAGAGGGCCGACAAATACCTCAGAAATTTTTCAAAAGTCTTACCAACCTAATAGTCACAAGTTGATTTGTTCTGTGACTGCAGACATTTTTCACCTTTGGAATTTTTTTTTCAAATACTGAAATTTGTATTTGCATATAACATCTTTGACTCTGAAATTCCCAATATTGTCAGTATGCTGAATAATTTTATGTGATAGTCATTGCTTGATTTATTTTCTTTTGGTGGGGTAGTGGTTGCTGGGGATCGGACTGAGGGCCTTGCGCTCGCTAGGCAAGTGCTCTACCAGTAAGCTAAATCCTTCAACTCTGGAATTTTTTACTATGTGGGAACCTGAAGATAAGAGCTAGTTTTATTTTCCAGCCCAGTAAAGCATAGGTAGTATATATTTCCTTGAAATTATGCTTGCAAACTGAATAATTACTTTCTTTCACCTCTTTGTCCATGTATTATCTCTGTAAATGTATGAAACATTAACAGACATGTTCAGTATTCTGCTAAAAATAGTTTTTATTCAAACTTGCAAGTTTTTCTGGGGACATTATTTATCATGCTACTTATCAGGTATTTATCATGGTAAATATGATATTATCATAGTATTATGACATTATCGTGATAAATAATTGCCAGGTATTTATCAGGAATAGTTTTGGAAGTGTTTTCTCTTGACAAAAGACAAGTTGCCTTTTCTCAAGGCTGCATCCGTCCCTTTACCATTTTCTCAGCTTCTTTTCTGCCTAACACTGTGAACCAAACTTAGTCCACACAATTTAATTTTTATTTTTGGTACCATACATGTTTCAAGTATTTTATTTCAGCTATTTTATGATTTTAAAAAAAAAACAACTGGTGCATTAAAACAAAATTACCTTAATAACTTTTATGATGATATGTTAGTATTTTGTAGTTAAAGATTATCTAGTTTATGGTGCTTTGTTACAACAGCCTGAATAAGGTTTCAACTTTTTGTGAAGAGAGTAAGGAAGAAAGTTATTTGCACACACATCTTCTGCTAGTGGTGCCTCTAGTCACTCGTGCTGCTCGATGCCCCTGGTGGTTGGCTGCGAGCTGAGCTGGGCACAGCTGGCCAACCTGAGCTGACTGAACAGCTCTTCCCCTGCGAACTCTAATCTGAGGCTTTTTATGACAGTGTGCTTCAGAGGATTGCTGTAAGAAGATAAGCATCAGTGTATAAGCTTATTGATTTTGAAATACAATGATATTTAATTCAAGAGAGCATATTGATTTGAGTTCAAACCATTATTTGGTTTAGCTGGTAATTAAAGATTAATGTATTTCTTTTAATAATGTTCTTTAAAAGTAAATATAAGCCTGAATTTTTCTTTCTTGGAGAAAAGAGAAAAAGGGAGAGGTATAGAATAATTGAACTTGATTAATCAAATGCGTTTGGTTGCTAAAACGGAAATTAACTAGATTCTTCGAAAAAGAAAAAAAAAATTGTATGTGTCCAAAGATATCACACAGAAAGTAGCAGAAATGTAGGTTAGAAAGGATTGAAAGTTGTTCGTGCTTTTTTGTGACTTAATTGTGTTTCTGTTCTGTGTCTGTTCACTCTCCTTCCTATTTCTCTAGCCACTCAGGTACATGGTTTCAGATTACGGTCAACTCAGAGCATCTGAGGTTCCCCATTTCTGTTTCACATTGTCAAGCACCGTTCATGACCCTCTGCACCCGTTTTCTCTTTTCCAATTCCCAGGATTAGAGCTATGTGATCCGCAACAACAGAAGTCTCCCACCTTCCTGTTTTCAGCTGGATTCAGCCAGTGAGAAGCATTAAAAAATTTAAAGGTCTCTAGTTTGAGGAACCTCATTTTAAGCCCTACAGAGTTTCCTAAGGGATCTTCAACTCTTCCTTGCTTCTGGAAGCTGTTTGGTGCATGTCAAGATAAATTATGGACCTGCTGAGGTTACACACCTTGGTCCATGAGAATCCAGAACCTGATTTACTTCTGTACTATCCTCTCTGTTTCCTCCTAGTTACAGGAACCTGCTTCCTCTCAGTTGTACGGAAGTCAGTGATAGTCTCCACATAGAATCTGAGGGCCAGTATGAGCAATTCACCAGCCTGAGAGATCTCTGTCAGCTCCATTCCTGGAACCCGAGATCTCAAGAGGAAATCAGGTCATAATTACTCTAAAGTTGAAAGGTGGAAGATCACTACTATTCTGTGTCTGAATATAGAATTCTAAATGAATTTGAATGTTGTTTTCCTTAATGCAATTGCAATTGGATATACTTTACTTTATAGTAACATAATCTTTACATCATCACAAAAAGTTCAATAGTTTTTGCTGATATGGACAATTTAGCAGTGTTGAAATATACACCAATATATGGTCTTCTGTATAGACAAAGAATTATTCAAACAGCCATGTAGTCAATTTATGTTTATTCTGTAAATATCCTGGGATTACTTTGAATTAAAGCAAACAAAAACAAAAGTAGTAATTATTTATTTTATATCTGTGAAGTGCCCATTAATATGCTGAAATCTTTTCACAGATTAGCCTATTTAATCTGCAAAAATACATATTTCTTGTATACTTTTAGTATCTCACCTATTAAATTCTTACAGCTGGTAATTGGTATAGACAAAATGGGAACCCAGCTAATCTTATAGCCTGGCAAGTAAGGTAGAAAATAGAAGGCAGTTAGATACACAGTGGGCCCAAGACAGAGTCAGCATGATCAGCTCTTGTCCACATAAGCAGGAACCTGAAGTTAAGAGTTAATAAGAACCAGATGGACAATTATTTCCAGCAGGTAACAAATAAGACAAGCGATAACCACTGTAACTTGTGTTATTACCTATTAATGCATTTTTTTCCATCACTACTTTGTTCTTTTAATGAACTACTTGGATTGGATAGAGGCCAAGAGGCACTTGTAGACATATACTTGCTACCTGCCTACTTGACGCCCTACTTGGTCTGATAGGTTGAACTAAGTTTGACACAATGTGGCCTAAATATTTTTTTGGTATAAAAACTCTTAGACAAAGAGTTCTCTTGGCAACCCACTTTCAGGTTGCCTTCCAAAGATTGGAAATGATTTCTCTCTTCTTAATGAACTTTCCTCCTGTCTATTGCCTTTGTCTTCAAATTCAATCTTTTGACTTCATAAGACATTAAGCCAAATGGCTCCATTAAAATCTGACTTCAAAACAGTCTTATTAGGTACACTGATTTACCTTCTGAATACTTGATAAAATACTAAATTACTTGGGGCATTTTTTTTTTCTATTTCAGCAATCAGCCAGGAAACCATTCTCAAGTACAACGAGACATTTTTCATTACAATGCAGACATACTTCTCAAAATGTTGAATATTTTAAATGTTATATTATATATTACACTTTAAATATTATATTTTTAAATATTTAAAATATTTGTATTTAAAATGCATCTGCCATATGAACTGCATATTGTACAAATTTGCTCAGATTAAACAACAATCTAGGGTACATTAAGTTCCATTTTATTTGAAAGTTTGAATAATATTAAAAGTGTGTAGTTAAATTTGGAGAGATTTCAGAGAATACTGTTTGTAACTCATACAACATTCTTTTATATAACCATGAACAGGATATATGCTATTTTCTCTTTTTATTTTTATCAACTAGCTATTCTGAAAACCATCTTGCTGATGAGAAAAAAACAGATTACAGTTGATGATTTGGTTCCCTTAATTTTCTGACTCAATACAATCAAGATTTTATTTGCCCAAGGTTAAAGTACATAAGGAAGAATTTTTGCCTGGTATATTTGCATAGCCATGATTAAGAAATTAACATTTTATTGATGGATTCCATCTGCTATACTAATATTATGTTAAAACTATGACTTGATTTTAACAAAATTTGTCTCATAAATATGACTTTGGAACACTTTTGCATGCATAATATGACAACACAGAAAGGAAAAGTAAATTTAAAAGAGAAATACTTTTATTTAATGTTTTATAGCATAAATACATTGTTTAAACAACTATAATGCACTTTTTTTGCATATTTACAAAGATATCTTTAAAACAATAAAATATCTCTTGACAATAAAGTGTCTTTTTGTAAGTAGAGAACTCCTTTCTAACATTTTTTCTTCTAATTGGCAGTAGTTTAGATTGCATAAGTTAGTATTTCCTGCTGGGTTAAACATTAATTCAGAAAGAATGATTGACAGCAACTTAGGTATTTAAAAGCCAAATTGCATAGATCATACCAGATTGACTTCCTTACTTCCCAATATTCAAATAGGATATTTTTCTGATGCTCTCAAGAGGATTCTGAAGACAGCCAGGCATTGTTACAAGTACTAATTGCTCATAATGTTTCTCAACTTGTATGCAAAGTGACAAGTCAAATTTTTTCAGAATATGGCTTCCCCACTGTTAGCTGGAATGTCTTTTTTTAAAAAAATCAGAGCAGGAGAATATTATTCACTCTGCTTTCAAAATTTGAAATGCACAAATGACCTTATTTTCAAATACTATGTATAAGTTTATGTTAGGGTATTAAATAGTGGGAGATACATTAGGTTGTGTTGATTTATTTTTTTAAATCATGGTCCTAACTGATATCTCTATAATATCCACACAGTTGACATGCGACATTCCATGCAGTAAAGGATTAATTCTGAAGGCCTGGATGGTATAAACCCTGCAAACTGCAAGGAAAGATTTAGTCTTTGACTAGATGCTGGGGGATGAGTTCTATACCCTGAGAATCCTGTGTTTGATTAGAGCATGTTTATTTAGGGCTTTGCCCCTTATTAGGTAGTCTTTGCTAATAATGTTGTCCTAGTTAGTTTTTGTAGAGTCAATAGTTTGTAAGAGAGAAGATTTAATACAGGACATTTATAAGTTACAATATTCACCCACAAGCCAAATACAGGAAGAGTATAGAATGTCCATCTAGGCACTGGAGACCCAAAAGATCCAATCAAGGGCTGGGAGCCCACAGCACTGTCCCGTGCATGTCCGTGTCTGCAGATGATGGCTGAAGAAATCTTTACTGGAACCAGGATATGGTGCTCACAGCAGAGATGAAGACCAGAGTTCTTGAAGCAACAGCAGCCATCTTCCATAACAGTGAGGCCCCAAGCTCCTTCCTTGATGAGAACAGCCGAGTTGCTTTCAGGACAACCAGCCGCAGCAGAGCTTCTCCTAGGAAACAGCCCGCCGACTAGCTTCTGCTCTCACTCTGCTTTATGTTGCATCAGCAACAACCCTCAGGTGGATCCTCTACGCCCAGCATCACACCAACTCAGTCCGGCTGGGCGTTCTAGCACAAGCTGACCACATTAAGTCCGCCACAAATGTACTTTATGTTTGGGACTTCAGACCATGTAGCAACTCTTTGAATCTGAGAGGGACTGAAGCCTGAATAAGGCAAGTAAACCATGTAGGCAGCGCATTTCTACATGACCAGTTCCCAGTGTTGTGCCTGAACAATGTGTATCGGATAAATTTCTGTGGTTGTCAAAGTGTCGTCATACACACATCCTGTCAAGACTAAGTGCTGTTCACATGGCTTCCCTGGCAGAAGTAAACTGCTTGCTTATAACTAAGTGCCTTTATTCTTTGTGGATTTTAACTGATTATTTTGATGCCAACAAAAAGAGGTCTGTGAGTAAAGCAGCCTGAGTTCTGTGAGTCTTTCCGGTGAATCATGGAAGCTGAAGATGATGTTGGAGACCTACTGAAAATACTGTGCATGCGTGCGCATGCGTGCGTGTGTGTGTGTGCTGGAGGCATTTTTAAGATTTGCACACATTTCACTTCAGAGGCTGATAGAATCATTGATTGAAGATCACATATGAAAACCTGCCTGGTGTTCTCTTATCCTCGGGGATATCAAAATCTCCAATCACAAATATTTCTTTGCGTTTTTACAGTTGGTTAACTAGGAAAATGTCGACCTCTTCAGACAGAGGAACAACTTGATGAACTGCCCTTTCTAAAAAAATATTTCCACTTATCTACATTTGAACAGGATTCGGGGCAGAGGTTTTTCTATCTGAAATCCCCTTAGCTTCCTAGCAAAGATCTCTTCACCAGAAGAAATTGGGAATCTGACACCAGGCCCAGAGTGAGAGATTAACACAGACTGCCAGGGCAGGACACTGCAAAAAGAAGAGAGCGGTGGGGGCAAAATCAATGGTCACTGTCTTTTATGTTTTCTTTCTTATGTCAGATCCAGGCTGTCCTATCAAAGGCCTGCTTGATCTCATGCCAGAAGAGCTGGAGATGCATTCTCTGACTGGTATCATGAGCAGGACGTGGAAGCTATTCTGGGCCCGTGTCCTGAATCTCCATGATTGACAGGTCTCAGTGATTAACAGGTCATAGCCAATTGCCCATCCCCTTCGCCATGCCCTAAACTCAGGCCACACTAGTGTTAGAAAAATAGAAACATGATTTGATTCTATTGCAGCAGTTAATTCTGTTCAAAACAAGCTCATGATTTCAAGAAATTCAAAAAATGAAGTTACAAAATGGAGGAATTTAGGAGAAAAATTATTGGGAAAATAGAAGAACAGCTCTTGAATTTCCAGGAGGGGTCCTGAGTGGTGGTGTAACTGGTGGATCCAGAGCTACGTGTGAATACGTGGAGCGCAGGAATTACTTACTTGCTCAGTGGCCACACGTCATAGGTGGCTCTGATGATTTAAAATACCCAGTTAGGTCTCAGACTCTCTAATCCAGTCACTCAGCATGCAGAATTTAAAGGACACTGGAATTTTAAAGAAAAAACAATTATTTGGCATTTTAAATTCCTCAATATTCAGAAACTTAGTAGGGAGGTGCTGCAATTCTGTTTAGTGGGAGGCGGTGCATTACATGTTGTTTGAGGAATCTCATTCTTAGTCCAAAGTCTGAGTTCACTGGCTGCTCTTATTTTAATTCTTAATGTGCTTGATCACCCAACTGTATTTTGGATTCTTTTCCTATCTAGTTGTTTATTCCAAAGCTAAATAAACTATTTTCAACCATTATACAGTATTTAAACTATATATAACAAGAGTAACATGAAATAAATTTGAAATTTGATTGACAGCCTATGCTGAAAGTAAATAAATAAAATTATATATATATATGCATGTATATAATATATGCAACAAAAAAGGAATGAAACCTATAAAAAAAAAGTCTTATCACTTAACAAAAGTTGAGGAAAAGCTGTCAATACATATTTTGTAAACAGATGATAAAGGTCAATAAATGTTAAAAAAATTGCTTAGTTTAGATATACACAAGAATCTTAAAAGAACAAGGTAGAATTCCTTATCAATCAAAGAACATAACACACTGTACATTCCTATATATGCAAAGAAAAAATATGCAGAGTTACATATACATATATGCATGGAAGACCAATTTGAACAGAATCATATTATATAATTACTATGAATAGAAATCATAAAATGGTAGCTAAGGACAGAGAGTAAAATATACTCAAATTTTTACAACGTATATAATTTGTTACTGTTTGGGCATATAGCAATAACCAAATATTTGTGCACTTAAAAACTTTTATCTGAATACAATTTGCGTTCATGATATCTATTTCATGATAGACCGAAGTAGAACAATTGGAAATAGAGCTGAAAGAATGTGATAGTAATTTCCTACAATTTACAGGCAAGAAAATCACTTCCAGATCCATGTTAGGTACAAACGCGGAGTTGGTACTGATCCGAGAATAAGATCTCTCATAAAATCTCTCTTGACGAACCTTTAGTTCTCTTTTTAAAGCGTTATGTTGATTACTAGCTGGATATGCTGTCCTAACCTCAAAATGGCTGCTATTTTGTGATTGGTGGATGTCACTGAGCTTTCCCAAATTTTATGCACCTCACGTAAGCACAGATTGCACCTCATGGAGCAAATCTTTGGAGTGTAAGCCTGAAAAGTGCCTTCTATTATATTCTGAGCCTTCAAACCTGATGGTAGTATTTAAATCCTTTGCAGCCTGACCCCTGTCCTCTCCACTCAGTCACATACACAACTATGCATCTGATTTTATGGAATAAGAAATTGAGGTTTACAATTTACAACTTCTAATTTGCTGACACTCATATAACTATTACTATAAAAAATATAACTACCATTAGTATACTGCACCTTCAGTCCAGTACTTTTTCTAATACAAATACTATAATTCAATGTGCCAGAGAGGTTCTCACAGCTTGGCATGAAACATTTAGTACTGGTGAAGCAATGATTTAGTTTATTTCTGAAAGCAGAAATTCACTGCTCTGACTTGGGTAAGTGTTCAGCAAAGGACTTGTGTTAAAATCTTGGTCCTCGATTATGTGCTATGGGGAGGTAATTGAATCTTTAAGCAGTGGGGTTTAGTTGGAGGTCTGGTCCTTGGCACCCTACTCTCTTCCTCTTCTTTTCTCTCTATCTTTCTTTCTCTCCTTTGCTTTCTACCACAAGGCAAACAGCTTGATGTGCCACACACTCTTCTCATGAGGGTTCTGGCGTGTTGTGGGCTCCTTCTAAAGATTATTTCTTGTTGTCCTGAAAAAAGAACTGGACAAGACAAGCAAAAAAGGCAACAAGGTTTTATATTTATTAAAGATAGGAAAAGAAATATGCTCTGCAGAGTGAGAGTAGGCCACTGAAAGAGAGAGAGCAAAGTGGCCAAGAGATTAATGGCCTCTGTCTTTTGCAAAACCCTCTGCATGTCAGATACAGGCCATGCTATCCTGAGATAAAATCTGCTTTATCTCAGAACTGAAGACAGTGTTTTCTGACTAGTCCCGGGTACAAGGCTTGGGAATTATGTTTCTGCACCTGGATCTCCCTGACTGACAGGTAACAGCCACTTCCCGGGGGACTGTCCAAACCCTAATCTCCTGTTTTATTTCCCACTAAGAGACATAGATCCTTGTGATTCTTTATGGGAAGCTGAAGTAGTTGGAGGAGTAGGAAACTCAACCAGATATGTCCTGCAGTGCTAAAATCTGTCTGAGCGCAACATGAGTGGCTGGGGAATACTGGGTCTGTTTGAGGAGCTAGCCTCTGATAGAGTTTCTGAGTTCCTTGAAGAGAGTAGGAATGACATACTGGCCTCAAAATTATAAAGAGTTTCAGGAGACATGCCAGTATAGTTGTTTTCATAAAACAGGTGAAAGAGATCCATGTTACCTTGAAAGAGAGTTGGCCATCTGAGGACAGGATTATCAATGATATCAATTTTCTCTAACTTGGAGGTTTCCTTATGTACCATAATTCTTAGGCCTTTCTAGATATAAAGATCCATGAAGGGATGAATATAAGGGATTTCACACCACTTCCCTTGCCATTTGCAGAAAAGATCTAACTGAAGAATTTTATCATAATTTAGGCCAACTATGACTCCTTCATGGTCAAATTATTCCTAATTTTTAAGGATGCAGCCTAATGGCGAGGTCACTGGGATCTCCAAAGTGCATGGTGCAGGACCTTTCCTTAGACATCCAGAGTTTAAGACACATTATAACTCCTTAAAGATCAGAGTAGAACCCTTAGGGCTCCAAATGGCCACATAAAAAAAGAATATCTCTTTAATTTATCCCAATAACAAAAACATAGATAATTACTTTGAGACACTAGACTTGAGAACCTCTTTTTCGGCATTTAAGAGAAAAAAGAAATAAAACAAAACAAAACAAACCTTTACAATGTTCTAAGTACAAAGTTAGGGTTTGTTACCCATTGACTCCTGCTCTGCTCTTTCATATTCACAGTTGTTTGAGTTGACCTTCTCTGACTATTCTCGTTACTCTGTTCGGGCCCACAGGCACATGTTTCTAAATTACTTGAATTTCTGTTAGGAGAAACAGAAAAGGGCTCTAACCTGATTTAGAAGGGAAGAAGGGAGGAGGCCCCTTTGTTCACAGAAAGTGGAGGCTTTAGTTTTTATCTGTAAGAGTGAGATTTCCTGATGTCCCTGAGGACAATTGAAAAAGAAAATGGTGAACAAACACAGCCAAACCATGTAACTCACTCACATGATGATGCAAAATGGCTGCCAAATATGACAGAAACATATGGCTGACCCCTGGATGAACCAAAATGGCTGCCAAACATTGAAGAAGGTTGGACTGGGTTGGCTTCTTGAGGTGTTAATGAACCTTGAGAAACAGATTCACTAAGGATTCCTAGAGCTAATACCTAGAGATAAGGATACATATAGAAAAAGCACAGATGAAATTTTGAGCACAAAAAGGAGAGCCTGGCATATGCAGCTACTCAAATAGGCTTCCAAAAGCATGAGAAAGCTGAAAAAGTTTCAGGGAAAGCAAAAGTGTGAGAACAAAATGGCATATTAAACTCTAGCTTGCCCACGTGGAAACTGAATGGTCCATTCTGTGATTGGGTTAATAACAGGCGCTCTGGCAGTCCCCCAACCACATGAACACAGAAAATGCCACAGTGTCTGGCTGTTCTCAGTTGGGCTCATGTCCCTGGGGCAACCCCTCTCCCCGCTGTGGGCTTTGGGACAAGCCCACTGCAGCCGGGCGTGGTCGGGGGAAGAGAGGTCTGGGCACCAGCCCCTTGAAGCAGCTCAGAATGGTGCAGCACAGGGTTGGGGTGACCCTACTGCTGACTGGAATACATCCCGCCCCCGCATGACGAGACACACTAGAAAACTCTTCCAAAAAATGAGAAAACTTCCTGACTTCCTCAGCTTCCATTCATTTTTCTCACCTTCCAGAACCTGCCTCTCCCTAACAACTAACATCAGAAAAATAGTTCAAGGATTTGAGATGAAAACTCCTCTGAGTGGGGGAGAAGGGACAAGAACAGAATTGAAGCTTTCTTAGTTGCAAAAGAAGGAAAGGAAAAAATAAACCAGTGAGCTCTTTCTCAGCTTGAGTCCATAGACTTCAGAAAGAGAGAGAAACAAAACTTCCCAGAGGGCCTTGTCTCCTGGCTGGGCTTGACCAGAAATATGTTACTGGAATTTTGGGGTGCTATGGGTTCCTTCTAGAAATTCTCTTCAGTTCATGCCGTCCTGAACAAAGAATTTGCAAAGATGAGCTAAAAAGGTAGCTAAGTTTATACTTATTAAAGATAGGAAAAGAAATATGTTCAGCAGCATGAGAGCAGGCCACTGACAGAGCAAAGTGGCCATGAGGTAAACGGCCAATGTCTTTTGTATCCAGAGTCCTCAGGCTGAAGTCAGATCTAGGTCACCCTATCACAAATCTGCTGGATCTTGCACCAGAATAATTGAAGACGGCATTTTCTAATTGGTCCCAGGGGTGGGGATTGAGGACTGTCTTGGTGCACTGGTGTCCTGGTCTCTGTGACTGGCAGGTCATCTCCACTTTTCCAGCTGGCCAGCCATGCCTCCATCTCTTGCCTCATGCTCACCGTGATATGCTACCTCACTAAAGGCCCCAAAAACTGAGGTCAATAAATCATGGACTGGAACCTCCGAATCAGTGAGTCAAGATAAATTTACTATTTCATGTACTTGTTACAGTAATGAAAAGCTGACTAACACATTCACTGTTCAACATGAAAAAATTGAAGCTGTATTTGTGGGGTTGGTTTGCTGAAATGTCAATTGTTTTTTAAAACATGCATAATACATAAAAGCTAAATTTATCACATCATTTGCCACATACCAGAAGACGTTCTACGTGTCTCCTTTCCTTTAGCTAGTTGAATCTTCATAACATCCCTTCCAGGTAGGCACCCTTATTATCATTCCTCTTCCACACGTGAGAAAGTCAAGGCAAGAGACATCAAACAGTTTGCCTAAGGTAGCAGTGGATGCAATAAAAAAGCCCAGCTGTAAACCTACACATTCAGGTGGCGTGACCTTGTTCAGAACCAGTATCATTCTGCCTCTTGAACACTGGTGAGTTACATTACCGCTTGTTTTATGATAAAGTGATTTAGGAGAGTTGCTTAACACAGTGTCCAACACATATTACAAAGTCAATTTTAGAAACTTGTGCTCTTCTGAACTTCTTTTCTCTTCTGGTTGTGATATTGGGTGGTGAAGCCTGGTAGAAAGAGGTGGATCATTGTGGTGTGGCCTAGAGAGCTATCTATCTCTCCTCCTCCCTTGATACCTCGCTGTTTCCTGCCCACTGGCCATGGACTGTTTCTCCTCGGCCACGCGCCTGTGCCATGCCAACCTGCCTTGGAGCCAGCTGATTATGGGCTGAAACCTTCTTTCCTTCTTTAACTTATAGGTGTTTGGTATTTTGTCCTAGCAGTGAGAAAGTAACCAAGACAGTGATTGAATAAATACATGTAAGGCCATTAAAAAAATATGTGGTTCAATATTAGAAGATAATTTTTTAGGATGTCCTGATTTCCTTTGACAAAATAGCATTAGTGAGATTTTTAAAAATTCTGCCTGTGTGCATTTCTTAATCAGACTGAATGCTTTGTCAGTGCTCATTGTGGTTGTTGTAGCTGCCTCAAGAATATTATATTCAGGAGAGCTTATTTGGAGAATTTTCTCCCTGAATTTAAATGTGGTCGTCTCCTCTAGGTATTGTAAGTAAGGTTAATGGAACGTTAACTTCCAAACCAAGGCGGGACCATTTGTATGCTAATTATTAAGCAAAGGCTGTCTGAGAAACAAATATGCAACTGCACTCAAGGCACTTTTAAAAAACATTGTCCTTATGGTCACTGCTATTTCTTAACACATCGAGAATGACTCCTTTTTTCTAGTTATTCCTTGTGCAAGTTTTCTCAACTCAGATAACATTGGAAGACAGTAGAATTGTCTACTTTGTGATGCTTGGACTTTATACCATTTATGTCAGAATATTCAACATTTTGTAAAACCGACTAAAATAGTAGGAAATTTCTGGTATTTACCGTGATTAATGTTTTAATAATTTTGTACATAAATAATTTTGAATACACGGAAGTTTTAACCCTGTGATCATCATAATCCTATCCCTAATCATGATTATTTTGCTTTTTTAGAGGACACTTTTATTTTATTTGTTATTTTAGGTAATCGTTAAAGGCATCATATCAATGTGTCTTACAGACTTCTTGGAGTTGGTTAAGGGAGAAGAAAGGAGGGAAGGAAGGGGAAGCAAGGGCAGTGAAATGTTGAAAATATGATTGACCAATGTAGCAATGTCCCAAAAGAAATGTAATCATCGTGTGTTGTAAATGTATACCAATTTTAAAAGTGTGGCAGTGAGATAGGAGATTAGAGTGTGGTGGCGGCTAGCTGGGGAAGTAGGCGTTGCCAGCTAACTACAAGACCTCCTACACATGCGCAGAACAGTCTCCAAAGCCCTGTGTGTGGCCTTCTCTCCAGAACCTGAGCAGGTTTTTGAAAGACTGGCCTAGACCTGCGCTCAGCCCGAGGCGTGGGATCCCAGCACCGCCTCTCAGGACCCATAAGTAGAACTCGCGAGCTCCCAGGAGATGTGGATAGCGTAAAAGGGACCCGCCGCCAAAGAAGGGTGAATGCTTGACTTCGCCCGGTAGCCTGCGCAGCGCTTCTCAGATCCAGTGTGTACTTTCATTTTTGCTTTTACCCTCTTTTGCCTTTGTTCAGCCCCAGCTTGCTTTGCAGAGCCAGTTTCTCCCACTCTTCCCGTATTTTACCGAAGTCATTTCCATCACATTGATCATTTGTCACAAAGTGCTTGATCTTCCCAATTTGATTACATGACTTCATATATTTCCGTAAACAAACTGCTATGCCTTTACTTGACATTGCAAAAAAAAAAAAAAAAACAAAAACAAAGATGCCTCTCAAAAGTAATATATATCACTTTGAGTCATTTTATATATATATATTTATTTTTGAAGTGTTACTTTGTTCATTAATGAATGCCTAGTTTTAAGTCTCTGTATTAAGAAAGACACTGAAATGGAATCACCAAAGATTACCCAGTCACAAGGTAGGCAAATCTTTACTCTGGACTCTGGATAGGAAAGACTTTTTTGTCATCTGGAGTTTTTGCTTAAATTCAATTTAAGAAATGGAGTGAGCCACAAATTCTTGCTTGCAAGGTGTGTAACCTTCCCCCAATCTCATACTGCTTCTTGGACCTAGCTGCATTTCTATCCCTCCACAATTTTACTTATTTTTCAGAATAGGATGCCTCCAGGCTGGAAGTTTTTCCTCAGGTGGGCTAGCCAAAATTGGTTGGGTCTAAAATAATCTGAGAGCTCCTGTCAGACAATCTCTCAGTTCATTATAATCCCATCTGCATGGTAAATGGCACACAGCATAGAGCTGGCATTTGATGATTGCCGTGACAATGACCAGAAAGAACCACAAAGGGAGCAGAAAGAGATGGTGCCCAGAGTCCAGGGAAATTTCAGTTCATTCTCAGAAAAGACATAAATACTACTTTTCTTTTTTAGATTCTCTCTCTCTTAGTTTTTTTTTACCATATATCCATAAACTGCCAACCCTCAAAGAGTTGAGTAGACTTGTGAACTTTGTCATCCACTTTTATTATTCATGGCTGAGGAAAACAAAAAAGACTTCTTCACTGTTTCTCCAGTGATCAGTCTTATTACTGGTTCCACAATTCCAAGAGGGAACGAGAACCCAGTTTGGGGTCAGAAAATGGTAATAGAGATCAACCCTGTTCTAAATTTTGGCACCTTTGCACCTTTACTGAGACAGCTTAGAGGTGACCATTGTCCTTTTTTTGTCTGCATCAGTTGAAATTTTTTTTTTCATGAAAATAGTAAAGCCAACAATACATTGATAACAAGCAGGTCCTTGTATTTTTTCATTTTCTCAACAATTTAATTTATGTGGCTGTCTCCAAAGCAGCACACTCATGGGTTGGCTATGGTCGATGGCACAGCCAAAGAAATGTAATAGAAGAATTGAGAGAAGAGGGGGCCTTTATATTAGATTTACCTTTCAAAATATACTTAATTTTATACAGAAATTGTACTTAATATACTCAACTATTTCTGAATAGTTAATGAACGAGTCAAATGAAACTGTGCAGGTACACACAGAAGATACCTTCAGAAGTAAATCTCATTCCCATCCACAGTAATCCTTTCTCCTTCCTAGATATAAACTCACCTGTCAGTATGTCAGCCTGAAGAACAGGAACAGGATATTCCTGAGATGAATAAAAAAGAAACAAGCCTACATGCAAATGTAAAAGACACTGTAATGTGAAGGTTTGAGCAATAACATAAATATTACACAAAATCTTGGAGAAAATGCTTCAAGGGGAGGAGAGATCAGGATGATATGAAGGGAGATGAGATAGACATGGAGCTGTTTTTGAAGCAGAAGAGAATTTATCTTTTACAATATTTTAAACATTTTATTGTACATATACTTAACATAATAACCACTGAATATCATAGGGTCGAATGTACATTTCTTGAATATCTAGTAAGTATGTGATGTGAGCATAAAAATATAATAGATCTGACTTTAAGACATTCACAAATATTAGATAAAGTACATTTTTAAAATGACACCATATTTTGATGGTAAGTAATTAAAAGCAAAATCTTCTCCCAACACAGGAAACCTGTCCATCAAGGGAGAAAAGAATGAACACAGTTTTATCATTGAATAAGCATGGGTAAAAGACAAAAGTCTCATTCTTTTATATAAAGTAGAAACAAGGTATTACATAAATGTTTTCCAGTTAAACCTAACAATTTGTCAAATGTAGTTCATCCTAAGTCTATGTAGTAATTGAGGTGGCTATCTGTGTAGTTAACTGTTTTCATCCAAAGGAAAATAAACTTCTCACAAACTTCTTTGCAACGGGAGATAATTTGACAGCATGAAGCTAAAAATCTTTAGCAGGCAGTTCCCTTTCCTCCTATAGACACTGGGGGATACTGACACTGTATTCCTTGCTGAGGATATTTTAAGATATGGCTCCCAGATATTTGAAATAGACAACCGTGGGTCTTAAAGCTGACAATAGGCTTATTTAGTTGTTAAAAATATTTATGTTCATTACAAAAGACAGAGGAAGAAATTTCAATCACCGGCTTTGTTTTATTTTTTGTTTTTATAGTAAGTGCTCTAAGTAAAGGAAAGCGGTAGATCTCAAATGCCTTTTCACTTCTTTTCAACAGCGAGAACTAACATTATTTCTTTTTCTGCTACTTGTACTGGTTAGAGTGCCCTAGAGAAATATGATTGATAGAAAATATATATTTATATATAATTATGCAAGGGAAGTTATTGGATAGGCTTTAGGATCAGCGGCCAAATAGACCAAAATGGCCATTTTGTGCTATAGAGCCAGAGAATCCAGTAGTTGCTCAGTCCTTGAAGCTGGAAGCTACAAAACTAGAGGGGTCCAGGATGCGTCCCCACTCTGAGACTGAGACCCTCAAAGCTCCTTGTCATGGAAGTACCTTATTTCTCTGCCAATTAAAATTAATAATTCTGCAAGATGCATCATTTAGGGATGGAAGTTATCTGTTAGGGCTTGAAACACTTCACTCCAAGCCCAGCTGACCTCTAAAGTTGCTGTAAAGAAGTCTGGTAGAATTCTAATAGGTTTACCATTATCTGTGTGATTCATAGATTTTCTTTAACAGGTTTTAAGATTTTGTCCCAGTGGTCAATTTCCGGTACTTGAGTATAATGTAGAATGGAGAAGTTCTCTTTTTGTCATGGCTATTCGGGGTTCTTTATGCCTCACTTATCTGTATATTTGTTTCTTTCCCTTTGTGGAAAATTTTCTGCCCTTATTTCTGTTAACAGGTTTTTTGTGCCATTTGTGTATCTTCTGACTTTTAAATTCTTCCATTTATTCTTAGGTCAGTTTTATTTGCATCATCTAGCAGATGTTGGATCTATTTATCATGTTCTCTTGTTGTGGATAAAGTGTCTTTTCATAGTTGGTCTCCAAAGATATTATTCTCTTCTAGTTCTGAAATTCTGTCATTACACTGGTCAGCTCTGCACCCCATACTTTCAATATGATTTTTAATCCCCTGGATTTCTGATTAAAGTCTCCTTATGGACTCTAATTCCTCAGTAAACTGGTCATTCATGTTTTGGATCATTTTGTTTAGCTCCTCTAGCTTTTTATTAGTGTCTTCTGAAAGGTCCACCTTTTTGGATATTACTTGTATTGTCTGTTTACACATATCTTCTCTAATCTCACTGAATCCCTCTTTAAGCTGTTTTCTTACTTTCTCTGTTATCCTCTTATCTAATTCAGGTATGTGGCTTGTGCTATTCTACCCCTATGAGAAGCTAGAGAAAGTAAGTGTTAATGTAGTTGTTTTTTCCATATTTTTCAAATTTAATCATTTGTTTGTACCTTATTTTAATTAGGTATCACCTTGTTTGCTTTTGTTTTTGAAAGAAGTCAAACATACAAATATATAGTAAAACAACTGTAAAGTTCTACTAAATATGTAAAACTTTTTTTGCTACTTCAATTTTTATTATCTCTATAATTTTATTTGTATAACAGTTTAATTTAAAATAACAAATTTATTAATATAATTCATAATTACTGTGGTGGACTTACTGTAGTCAATTTGAGCAAGAACACACAGCTGACCCAAGCTGGCGTGGTTCTGGGTGCAGAGGACGAACCTGAGGATTGTTGGCAACACAACATAAAGGAGAACAGAGCAGAAGACAGCGGCTGGCTGTTTCCCAGGAGAAGCTCTGTTGGAGCTGATTTCCCTGAAGGAACTCAGCCCCTCTCTTTGCAGAAGGAGCTTGGGGCTTTGCTGTCATCCTGGATGGCTGCTGTTGCTTTGGGGGAGCTCTGGCCTTCCTCTCTGCTGTGAATGTCGTACCCTGGCTCCAGTATAGATTTCTTCAGCCTTTTAGTGGAGGCATGAGCTTACATGAGACATTGCTGTGCACTCCCAGCCCTTGATTGGATCTTCCAGGTCTCCAGTGCATGGATAGACTTTCTACACTCTTCCTGCATTTGGCTTGTGTGTGTGAGTGATGTAATGTGTAAATGTCCTGTATTAAATCTGCTCTCTTCCAAAACATTTACTCTAGAAAGGTAACTAATATAGTTACTTACATTTTTAATAAATAATAATATTTCATTTTGCAAGCTTGTAAAAATGTCTTACGAACAGAGAATATGCTCAATACACTACCAATTTCATCTTAATTCAAAGCAAACACACACATATGCAACCTTTCACCAGGCACATATATATTTAATATTTTTAGTTTATATTATGTGTCATTTTTCTATTAAAAAGTATAATTCTTTCCATAAAGAGCGTATTTTAAGGTGTGGTTAATCAGAAATACTAACTTTAAAGAATACGTTTAATTGTAGGAAGGTGTTTAAAATACTGGAGAGATATATAATAAGGCTTTCTCAACAGCCCACAACACTTGGGCAAAGGACCAGATCACAAGCACAAGGGAAAGAATTGGAGTTGGAAGGAAACAATGTTCTTCTCAGAACAGAGTAACAGTATGGGCAGAGGATAAGCTCGTTTGAGAATTGAAGGGGTACTTCATCAGCTAACTGAAAATATTGGCAAGAAATGACATAGCAGGTACACCCCAGGAATGGTTTTGTAAACAAAGAACGAAATAGAAGTGAAATTTGATAGATTAGGAAAAAAAATAAGGATTAAAATCTCAATTAGTATTAGAAAAGAGTAGAGACAGCATATGGATAAAGAAAATAAAAAAGTAGCCATTGTTATACAATGTGGAAAGTTGAATTTAAGCTCTTAGGCAAGGAATCATTGTGAACGTTATAGGACCCAATGCAGTATAATGAGCTTAGTGGCCCAAGGAGCTTGGCAGTAAAAGTCACATATATTGTTCAATATCAGCATTGAGTCAGCACTCTACATCCACGTGCTCTCCATTCATGTATCCAAATGACAGCAGATCAAATGTATTCGGGAAATAATATGTCCGTCCTGAACATGTAGACACTTTTTGGTTATCACTTCTTAAATAATGCAGTTTTAAAACTGTTTATGTAGTATTAGCATTTTATTAGGTACAAGTAATCTAAAAATGATTCGAATTACACAGAAAGATGTGTACAATTTGCATACTGTTTGCCATCTGATGCCACATAGATGGCTTGAGCATCAGTAGATTTGGGTGTTGGGTGGGAATGCCAGAGCCAGTCACACTCAGGTACTAAGAGATGACTAAATATTCACTGGGCGATCATAAGTTAATATTCAACATAACTATATTCAAAGTTAATCAGGTAATGATCTAAAGTTTTGATTCAATATCCAGCTGAATCTAAACATGTGCTTTTCTATCCGAGATACAAATTTGATTTCCATTTTTGCTCCTATTTTCTACTATTTTTTGTAGATGACCTCTCTTTGGAATGTAATGCAATGAATTTTGCTTATATTTTTTAACCTTTCATGGTAACATAACTACTCTTAAGCAAATGACAAAAATCTACTCTATATCTTTCAAGACATTTACTCATCTGAAATCTGAATCTGAATAATAAGTATAATAAATCAGAATATGCACTTGTAAGTAAAAACATCATTGTCCAAAGCCATTCCAAATATTTTCAGAAAAAAAATTAATGCAAATTGACAATTTAATTTTATAATGTATAATCTATACTTCTAATAAAGAAATCATAAAGTAATACCTACCTACCTTCTTGTTTTTACTTACCATAGTCATTGGATAAAAATAGCAGTATGAGGGGTTAGGGATTTAGCTCAGTGGTTAGAGTGCTTGCCTTGCAAGCACAAAGCCCTGAGTTCAATCCCCAGCACCAAAACAAACAGACAAACAAACAAAATCAATATGAACACTGTGCGTTTTTTTGTTTTTTTGTTTTTATCTGTGCTAGGTCATCATTTTTATTGGATAGATTTCTACGTGCCCCAAACTTTATCTCCTCAATTTATGAAATTACTTTGGCTTTAAATTGCTGATATTTACGTATTCCAAAGAGAATACCAATAAGGATACAGTGCTTTGGTAATTTAGCTTAATATGAGTCACCTTTTACTTAACTGGAAAAATTTATTTAATGGCATAGAATGATAGTTTTAAACTATTAGATTATTTTTGTTAATTTTGATCATACAGAAGAACCTAATGGCATAATAGGTTGATTGCTAATAAAGTCATTTAATATTCTACACATCTGCATATTTATCAGCTCTAAGTGCAGCCTAGCAATCAGCAATATCCCCATGACAACTCTCCTGTGGTGCTTAGCAAGATAACGTAATGCCTGATGAGCAGCAGGACCCCAGAGGTAGTCAGCTTTCAGTCTGCGGACAAAACAGCTGAGCTCACCCTGCCTTCCCAAGAGCAAAGGCATGTGATGGGTAAAGGAACCTAAAGTGGGTCTAAGCATTTAAAAGATACCTGCCACCCTTTCCAAAATATTTTTTAACCCTTGGTCAGACTGTTTTTCCACATTAATAATTTATATTTGGCATTAAAAAAACACTTTTTTTAGTGAAATAGGCTTCTAATTTGAAAAGATAAATTTCTACTATGTGTTCTTCTCTTTTCTTTCATATTGAAATGTTACTATAAAGAGATATTGCCAAACGACTACAGCTAACAGTATATTCTTGGTGCATTATCATGCTTTGAAGAGAATACATGTTACGTGTAAATATTACCACTAATAGAGTCACAATTGAGTACATATTTTACTCTGTATAATATAATGTACTATTGTATTGATTTTTCTATTACTGATATATTTATTTTCCACGTTATATTTATTTTTCTATCACTTGGCCAAAAGCTAAAAAGCAAAGTGAATCATTTGGATAAAGTTTAAAATATAGATTGTATCATAGCTCTAACTGTACTTTGTTGTAATTACCTGTCTAATTACTTTCTATGAAAATATAGGAGAAGCAGCTACCTTTCTTTCTATTCAAAAAATAATGGAAGAATTGCATACCTGATTTTTCTCAAATTCTTTTTTCTTTTAGAATTAACGCTTCTGTAATCCAGTGACCACACATATTTTACTAAAAAACAAACTATAACTGAAATAAATGAAGCAAACAAAAAGTAAACAAGATAACATTTAGACATGGTGTTACATGATCTCATGGGAAAGGTAGCTAACAAATATAATTAATGAATAATGTATTAATCATTTTCTCATTACTGGCACAAAATACCTGACACAATTTAAGGGGGAAAGATTAATTTTGGCTTATGGTTTCACAAGTTTCATTCAATGGTCAGTTGGCTTCAAAGCAGAAATATTGTAGCAGAAAGGTATGAAGGAGTAAAAATACTTAGTTCATGGTGGCCAGAAAGCAAAGCAGAGAAATAGTGTCAGAGAAGAAGAGATGAGGGACCAGATGGAAGACCCAAGATCATGCTTCCATGACTTACCCAGACACATCCAGAACTATGCTGTGGTTCCTAAGCCAGTCCAATTGACAAATTTAAGAGTAACAAGAAATATACAAACACGTTTTTATCAGAACATGATTATATCTACAATTCTACTCTAGAAAGAAGAGTATGTTGAAATTTTAAATAGGATAGACAGGGAAAGTCTCCTTGTGGAAGTACTTTGATAAAAGACTCATATAGTAAGGAAGTGAACCAGGTAGATAGCTGAGTGATAGAACACAACAGGAGGAAACCTCTGTCAGTGAAAATATGCTAAGTGAGCAACATACTTGTCATTTTAGGACAATGTGATTGGGAGATTTTGGAAAGAAATAGAAAAGTAGTTCAAAGACTCACTGGTATGCTAGTTTACATAAAATATTACAAGCCATTGTTAAAAACAAAACAAAACAAAACAAAACACTGTATTATTTTTAACTCTAAGCTAAATATGGATCAGTTGAATTTTAAGGGCTTTATTTTTCTTTTATTTTTCTTTTTTTTCATGTTTTAGAAAGATCCATCTGGCTTCCTTTATAGGTATTGAGCACTGGAAATATGTAGAGTATACAACATTAGTCTAACTAATGAATGTGGAGTATAAGATAAGGAAACTTGTTGAGTACCACTACCAAAGTTGCAGCCTACGAGACTTCAAGTGAAAATACAATTTTAAAAAGTATATTGGGGAACTGCATATGTAGTGTCTTATAATCAGTGTTGTTACCTATAACAAGATCCAAGTGACATATCCATAGATTCAAAAAAAACTTGTGTTTTAAAATGATATCTAATTTACAATCAAAATGAAGGATGATCATGTGTATGGTTTTGATTATACCCTCGATCAATATTCGAAGTTGATTCGTTCATTTTTCTCACTGAACACATTTTTTTTTTTTAACTTCCTATAGTATATCAGGTAGTATTCTAGGAGTCAGCAGTTCAGAGATAAAAACATTGGAAAAAATGCGTCTTTTAAAGCTCGCCTTCATTTAAATAGTCAATGAATATAATTACTAAGTAAAATGTTACATATGTTATATAGTCAGAAGTACATAGGAGAAAAGCAAACCAGAAAAGGGGTGTGCAAAATTACTGGGCTAGAAGCAATCAGAACTCTTAAAGGGTATGGAGAGCAGACTCCCTTAGGAGGGGACTGTTGAGGGAAGGAAGTAATGAAACCAGTCTTCGGAGTACTTGAAACTGGGTGTGATGGTACATTCCTGTAATTCCAGCACTCTGAGAGGTGGGGCAGGAGAAATGTAAGGTAGAGCTAGACTTGGGAAATCTGGTGACTTAGTGAGGTTCTGTCTTGTAAAAAAAAAAAAAAAAAAAAAACTGAGGATGTTGTTCAGTGTGAATGTGTGTATTCAATTCCCTTTGCACCCTTCCACACACTTTTTGGGGAAAGTCATTCTGTTACGTCTGGAGGTGGACTGTGAGCTGCTGCCCTGCTAGAAGTGTAGCTCCCAGAAATCGTAAACCTAACTACAGTAAAGAATTAAAATTAGTTTAAATTAAGAGGAGACAATTTATTCAAAGATAGTGAAAAGGGGGCAAAAGAGAGATGATAGCTACTTGACAAGTAGGGTGAGTTTGAAAGTAAAATACTCAAGGACCCTTCTCTGTAGTACCTTTTTATTGAGCTTTTCCTTGCACTGGCCCTTGGAATCTGATTGGCTGTTGGGCTTGTCTGTCACCTCTGCCTCGATTTCTCTTAGCCCTGTGACCTTTGTCTTTTGGCAGAGTGCAAGATTATGGGTGGGTGCTTTAGGGTCGGGTTATATAGATGTAAGGACCAAATAAAGGGGGAGTTTGTGATTTTTATATTAATCACACTACCTGGGACCTTCCCTGAAGTAGTTCCTTTGCCTTTGTCTCTTTAAGTGGAGTCTAGCTGCCTTTTTTGTTTCTAACTATTGGATTATAGCTGTCTCTACCCTTCAGAATCTAGCTGTAGAAGTCAAAATTGTCTATTAATTTTTAATAATGTCCAATGAGGCCTTTACCCTATCTTTTCCCTACCTATAGGGACCCCTGTCCCTAAAATTCCAGCAGAGG
This sequence comes from Hystrix cristata, assembly GCA_004026905.1. Classification (NCBI taxonomy): domain Eukaryota; kingdom Metazoa; phylum Chordata; class Mammalia; order Rodentia; family Hystricidae; genus Hystrix; species Hystrix cristata. The sequence continues at coordinate 39,980 of PVJO010005459.1, forward strand.
AAAAATAAAATGTGAAGGCTTTTTTTTTGTTCTGTCCACAAAACTATGATTTTAAAGTACAGGAGATACTTACTGCTTGAGAACGGAGGGGATTGATCTATAGTGATTTTTTTTCAAGTTGACACAAGTTGATCCACACAGCATAAATCTGTGGTATAGTGACCCATCATTACACAAGGGTTTCAATACGTTCTGGATATGGGTTTAAGACCTATATTCTGATCCTGTTTGCTAGGTGAAAAAAGAGATATACCGACGGATTTGGACACCATTATTTCTAATGTTAAAAGACAGAGTTGATTTACAGCTGGAGTGGAGAGGTTTATCTTTACCTTTAGGGATGTCTGGATGCTTGATTCTGGGTCAAAAGAAGGGAAGTGAGATTTATGATATGATATATAAAATGTGAAATCCACCTCTCTCTCTCTCTCTCTCTCTCACACACACACACACACACACACACATACACACACACACACGCACATGGATTTCTCATGGTTAACTTCTTTACTGATGATTTACAGCTTAGTCTAACTGGTTTGATGAGCTGGACTTGATTACATGAATAAAGTGCCTCCCACTGAAGGCTTCATTCACTGATGATTGTCCAAATACTGAAGCTTTTTGCACAGATCAGTCAGATCCAGGGAGAGTAAGCACATTTCATGTATATGGATACACTCGCAGAGAGCTTGTGCTGTGATTCCATAGAGCTTCCAGCTGAGCACTCGGCTTAATTGGCATTTGCCCCACACTTAGAATGCTTCTTTTAAATAGATGCGCTGTCTGAATATGTTCTGGGCAATTTGTCCAGTCATCATGAATATTTCAACTGGGGAAAACAATATGGATGCCTGAATAAGAAAAAACTGTCAAGAATGAGTTTTTATACTAGATAGATCTGGAGGTTAGCAACATATATCTATCTAGCTATCTCCCAGGGTAAAAAGCCAATCATCTCATTCATTATGAAATTTTTCAGTTTTAGTACTATTATTATTGCAAATCGATTAGCTTCATTGTAAATGAACATAGTCAATTTAAGTGTTGAAATTTATAAAAAAACTAAAAACCTATCATTTGTAATAGACATTCCAGATATTATTGTTAACTGACTATGAAAAAATAACAGATATTCAGAAAAAGCTCCCATTACCCCAAAGTATGTTTTTATTCAGAGTAATGAAAGGAATTTTCATTTGTTTTCTTCACTGATGATAATTTAGCATTTAGAAGCTTGGCTAGTACCCTGAAGGCATTTCATAAGCACCTGTTGAAAGCACAGATAAACCTCTGTTCTCAATTTAAATACTAGTATTTATTACTTGTGCCTATCAGTGTGTGAATTAGAACATTTTAATTATTTTGCAGTGTTGTACAAATAGGAACAAGAGATAATATAAAGATAAGAAGTCCTTAATGTTAAGAAAGAAAAATCAACAGTGCAAATAGCAACTATTTATTAAAAACTCTGGAAATATTTTAGTGGAAGTTTGCACCAAATTGTTAAGTCATCATGGAAGCACGTTCCGGCACTCTTATCAAATTTCCGGGCAATGGTTCACCATGATTGCCCACTGACTGTTTTGAACAAACATGTTCTTGTAGATCATGGTCGATATTTCACCTACCCAGTGTACAGATACTTTTCTTTCAAAAAACTTGCTAAAATCTCTTTTGGAGAATTACCACTTTTTTTCACATTGCATAAGACCATGTAGGGTTGTAGAGAAATGTGATTTGTTCATCCTAAACTACCAAAATACTTAAAATTCTGGCTTTTGACTTTTTGGTGTTGGGTTTTAGTTTCTATTTAATTCTTTATTTCCTCCAAGCTCTAAACATAAATCCCCAATTTATTTGAAATTGTCAGACTGTTTCTTTTATTTACAACCAACCATAGTTAGAGAAAATGTGCTCTGCAAGATGTATATAGAATGTAGTTAGTTTTTTTAGCTTTAAAAATTAAAATAGGGAAATGTGTAACTTCTAAATTATGGAGAAGCTGTGTGTTCTTAAAGGTTTGCACTATTCCTAAGAATATGTATGGATTGTGTCATGCATCACACCATGCTTCAAATAAAATAAAAGTAATTGAGAGCAGATAATTTCTTCCCCTGGGTCCCATTTATGGTACTTACATTTCTAGCTCTCTCTCTCTGTTTAGTATTTGACCTCAAAGAGTCAAATACAACATCAACCACCATGGTTTGAACTTTCTGCAACACTAAATGTTAATTAAAGTAGAAAGTAGGCAGGGCTGTTCTAAATAAAACTGAATCACTTTAGTTGCTTCTACTCTTGACATTTCAACGTATTGTACCTTGATTCCACACATTTATTTTTTAACTAAAATGCTTTTATTTGCTGATGAGTATTTGAGGTTTTTAAAATACGTAATTTATTAAAACATTTATTTCAGTAAGTTCAAAAAGATCCCAATCTTTTTTATATTTCTCAATTCTTTGTACAAATTGAATGATAACATATGTCTTTATAATTCAAAAAATTTTGTCTAATATGATTATTTCTAATTTAGCAGCAATGACAAGAGCTACAATGATTTGAATCTTACCTTTTAACTCGGGATTGAGAGTTCAAATTTCCATATGAACAAACAATAATGAAAAAGGAATTTTCTAGTTTTTAGGAGACACTGTAGTATATCATGAAAATTACATTTTAAAAGTATAGACTATGAGCTGGCAAATTTTTATAAGATTGCATAGCACTCCACTATTCTTTTAGCTACTGAGGGACTACCTGTCTTCAGGGTCGTATCTGAAATCAGACCTACTCCAAACCTATTAGGATCTGACGTGTCATATAGGAAAAAGATGCTTTTAATCTCAATCACATTTAAGACAGTGTCCTTCCATGATTTTGTATGTATATTACCTACTTTCTTCTGTTGACCCAAAGGGATTGTACAAGGCTTTAGAATCTGATATAAAACAAGTCAATTTATAAGTCATCCAATTGCTTATGAAATTGCCCATCCCTCTTTACCTAAACAGCTGGCTACATTCTCTCTTAAGGGTTCATTTTTGGAAAAATGAAAAGAATCTGGTACTTACCACATTTAGAAGAATCCCCAAGGTGAAGAGTGTCCATGTAGAAACCAAAATTAAAGGAAGGTCAAACTATGAGTACACTAAAATATTATAAAAATGCTATTAAATTATATAAAGTTCTGAAACCATGTGCTCAATAGAGTATGAGGTATTTGGGTACAGAGGGCAAGAAGATTGAAGGAGAGAAAAGAAATAATCAAGCCATGTAAAAGCAAAGCTACTGGCTGGTGAGTTACTGAAGTGAGAAGCCAAGTATTTTATTTACTGCTTCTGAATTCCAAGTCTACTCTCAGATGCCTATTCTGCCCCAACCAAATCAGGCTTTATAAATACTATTTTTTTTCTTTATCAGCTGGTACGATGTCAGACTTGGTCAAGAGAAGGTGCTAGAAGTGGAAGAGGTTTCTATTTCTAGTGTGATCTTACTAAACTCCTACAGAATTGGGAGATGATGCTGAAATGCATAGAGCCCAGCTGCTGACTTTCTAGTTCCTCAGCATCTTGCATGGCACCTTTCCATGTATGGTATCACTGCTACCTCAAAGAGCATAGTTTTGTTAACCAAAAACGCATTAGCAATTTCTCCACTATCAGTTCTCTATGGCCGTTTAATCTAAACCCTGAGTGGAGGCAGCCACTTTTTGCTTGAGTGATGTCTCAGCTTTGGGGGTAGGGACTGTTCCTTATAGCTGCTCTTCTTATACTTTTTACTATTCTCTTCTCCTTTTACTAGCCAATCTCTCATGCTTCCAATCCCCAGTGAACATCAATAACTCTTTATATTATACTTTCCTCTTTAAATAGCAGTGTGCTTTGCTTCTTCTTTGGGCTTCGACTGTTACAGATGTTAAGAAAATTTCTCCACTGAATAACATCCAATAACTCTGCTTATAGAATAAAACATGATCCATGCCAAGAATTCTTACATATGTATTACCTTTTTAAAACATTTTTGAACTTTTATTTATAAATTAATTCCATGAACTACTAAACATGATATCAAAGAGTTCCTAGCTTCCTTCCTCTATGGCTAGAAAAATAAATTATTTTAATAGCTATCTAAATCTGCCTCTTCCCACAGATTAATCCCAATTAAATAACCTGGATTACAAAGTTTATAAAATGTTTATGTTTTATAAAATTCAGTTCTTGCTACTAGAAAGTTAGTTACTAGAGATTATCTTCTTCTTTTTTTTGGTCAGGGTCTGTAGCATTTTATTCCACAGTCACCACCCAGAAGAAATTATCTTCTTAATAGACTGTCTCCAATTCTGCATAAAAATATAGCAGTGGGGTCGGGGATTTAGCTCAGTGGTAGACTGCTTACCTAGCAAGCTCAAGGCCCTGAGTTCAATCCCCAGCATCCCCCACAAAATAGAGCAGTATTTACTTCTAAGTCTGTACATGTTAGAGACAGTTTGAAAATATGTGTATATAATACATTCATTTCTCTGGAAGCAAGAGGCATATTTATTATCTTATTTGGATAAGACATTGTCCAAAAATGACATGTAGCACATCTGGTTTATAAAGTTCTATCTATCTATCTATCTGTCTATCTATCTATCTATATACATATATGTATTCACATCTTTAACATGAGTAGAACTTATTAGAAAGTATCAAGGAAGAAATCAGAAAGATGTAACTGAAAACACTGAAACATTGTTTAGTACACACACACACGCACACACACACACGTAGTTGTCACACCAATATTCTTAGTGACTGAAGACCCTTATTTAAAACATGAGACCTATTGCTTTCCTTTTGATTCTGGGATTGTACCCAGTTCTTTCCTAATTTCTCAGTACTGTTTCCATATTACTCAGTAATGTTTCCATTCTTACTTTCAAAGGAAAGGCTAGAGATTTCCACTTTCCTATGAGGAAAAGCCATTCTTGCAAACAAGGGCTTGTGCTAGCTGGGAAGATCATCACATGCAGGGACAGTCTGTCCTCTAGCATTTGAGAAACAGAGCCAATACCCGGCCGCCTGTAGATCTCCAGATACGGGGCTCATTTGTGTGTGATCGTTGCTTTTACAACATCCAAATGGGCATTTTGTTATTCTTATTTACCTTGATGTCTTTGTTGAGATTTCAGTTCCAAAATTCTGCTTCCAAGTTTGGTTGTGGCCTTCCCTATTTGTCACTTGCCTGGAAGCCTGATAGCATTGCCTACATTTTTTTTTTCTTCAACTTTGATTAATTTAACCCCATAAAGAATTGAGGGAGACAAGGGTCGTGGTTAAATACAGTATTATCAATGTGTTATGTGTATTCATTCAGACTCTTCTGTAATTTCAATCTGAATCTATGAATAACTGACAGTGACCTGCTTAGTTATCATGAGAAATGTACAATGCTGGTCTGGTTCATGACAAATATTTCAAAATTACAAACCCATTCACTTTGCCCTCAGTGTAACACAAGCAGTGAAGCAGCTGTCTGCAGAAAAGTAAGCTCTGTAACTTTGGGTCCAGGAACAGCTTGTAGTAGGAGCATTGCCCGTATTCATTTTTAAAGGCACATTTCTGACCATGCCAAATTCTAACCATGATTTAAAATAATTTTCTCTGGTCCATGACCAGTAATTTCTATGAAAACAGTATCAAGTCATTCACTGCAGCTGCCTTGCATGAGGATCTCATTCTGAAATCTGATGGATAATAACTAGGAAATCGGGAGGAACTCTGAACTAATCCAACCCATCCCGATATTGAAAAATTCTTACTGTCCCCAAATGATCACGGTTTTGAATAAACTAAGAGTCCTTAGAATTCAGAATAGATAGCAAACTTCATCAATTTTATTTCCAACAGAATAGTAAATATGTATTTTGCAATATGTAGTTTCAATTTTTCAGCTAGAACACACTGATAATTACCCTCATTTTGCAGCTCAAACATTTTAACTACATGTCTGGCCTTCTCATATCACTTAAAAGCTATCTTTTCATGTTATTAAAAAAATAAATAAGAGATATTAGTAAATAAAACATGTTTTTTCCCAAAAGTTCCTTGTTTAAAAAAAAATCATTTACCAGCTTAGATTTTTTTTACATGGATTATTTTCTGCACAGCTTCACATTAAAAGCCAAAACAACCTAAATGAAATTTCACTTATACTGAATCTCTCAAAGAATACTAACCCTATTTTTTACACCAATATCATTTCTCAGAAGTACTTACATCCCAATTTCTCTACCTTTGCTACTTATTCTAGAGTGTTTTACTTCCGATATCAATGAATTATTTCATTTCCAGCCTAATCTGGCTTTTCTTTCTTTCTTTCTTTTTTTTTTTATAATTTTCCATATTTCTTTCCTTTTTGAACTAGGTTAAAATAGAAAGGTCTACCATAGGCAGGAGTTAGTAGGAAAGATATGAAGTTTATATACTGACATTTTTGCCATATAATAATCATCCACCTTATTTTAAGTATTCTGCTTTTTAGATTATTATTTTATCGCAATATGGTGACCGGCTTCTCATCACTGAGTGTTACGGTCAAAGAATCTCCAATGAATACTCATCCTAAAAAGAAGTTTCATGTCAGAAACACCAACTCATAAAATGACTACATAATATATAAACTTTACCATTAAATTCCTTTCATAATCACTTCCCATTTTAAATGCACATTTTTCCTATCACTCTGTTTTCCACATCAGGATTTTTATTCATCTGAAAAATTCAAGCTCTGGATTCCCAGTGTTGCAAATATTAAATTGTTAGATTTAGAATGTAATCGATGCTGTAGGACAGTTTCCAAGAGAAATGGGAAAATATCCTTATATGATTTGTGAATTATCTTTGAGTAGCTCAAATCTGTTGCAAAGAAAGATGGCATAATATTAGTCAAATTTATGTAACAGTATCTGGGCGGGACAGAATGTTTGTGTTTTGTGGGAATTTCCACACCAAATCCTCAATGTGTTAGTATTTGAGGGTGGGACATTGGAGAAGTAATTAGATTTAGGTATGGAAGTGAAAGTGGCTATTCCATGATGCAGTCTCCTTATAAGAAAAGGAGCAGAAAGTAAAATTCCTTCTTTCCCTACTACTCTGTAAGAACACACTGAGAAGGCAGCCGTGTGCTGTCTGGAAGAGAGTTCTTACCAAGAGCTAAATAATCTGTAATCTTTTTCTTGAACTTTCAGCCTCCAGTGTGAGCCATTATGTTTTGTAAACCACCCATTATGTTTTGTTAAAGCAGGCTGAGCTGAGATGGTTTTCTTCACTATTTATCCTAGTTAGCGTTTGCAGGTATAATCTGCTTTTATTTAACTTCATTATTTAACATTATAATTTCATGTTAATTGGGGGAACTCAAAGAGGGCTTTGTGGAGCCAAAATATACAATTTGATGTGTAAAGAGTGATCATTCGGCACTTTAATTCCTTTTCTAATGCCCAGTATAACAATGACTATACAGCACAGTTGTATCCATTAAATAAGTATAAGTAAATGAATGTTGTAAAATGCATGCATATCTATAAATGCTAGATTAAAATAAGTGACTTATGAATATTTCAGTAACTAAGGGTTAGAATTTTGTAGTTACCAAGGTTAATAAGTATGACTACTTTAATAATTATTTCCAAAGGGTTAGAAAAAATTATAGAAAAAAGGAAACAAGACTCTTAAAAGTGAATTTCTAGAAAGGAAGAAAAGTCATTTGCCTCTAGCTCTCCATTCAGAGCTCATCAACAAATTTGGACATCACAATTCCCTAGTAATTGAGGAGTCATTTTTCATTCTAATTTAGAAGAATTCTGAGAATAAAAATATTTTCTCTGTCTAGTCATGATTGTATATAGTTGATAACATAAAATTTTCATTCCCATGAATAATCACTTATTCTTACTGAATTTATGCAGCCTGTATTACTTACGAAGAGTGAAAAATGGGCATAGAAACTGTTAGCTACAGTAATTAAGATTTACAAAACACATACTGGATAAGGAAATTATATTTATAACAACTCATTGAAAAGTCTAGTGTTGGAAATTCTACAGTGGAAATCATTAGAATTTTTCACTTCACTTTTACTGAGGTATATGTTTGAAAATTTACTGTAAGTAAAAATGATTTAACATTGCATACATGTTCCGCTTTTGGGGAGAAAGAGCTACAGTCATTTTGCAATCAGAAAAATGACTTTTTCGTTAAGCAGAAGAAATAGACTTAAAATATGTTGAAATTTTATTTGATATATAAAACTTCTTTATTATATGTTATTAATTCTGAAAAAAATAAATTTAAAACAGAGACAACATACATTTCAACATGAAGCTGACAGTCAATTTCACTCTGTTTTTTCAGATATTAGCTATTTTGTCTTGTGCTCACTGAAAAAGGTAAACACCTCTAATAAAGTGTTTACTGCTGATGAGAGGTTACCATAAAACAAAACGTTGTATTTAGAGCAATTATGCTAATGAACAATTCTATGGCGTAAACATGAAATGTAATATCACGCATCGCTTTTCACAGTTCTACAAGAGGCAGAACTGTAACACTGTTGGTTCATTTCCACATCATGAGCATCACTCCCCTTGAGTAATCGGACCTGTGGGAAAGAACTTTATGGAATAGGCAAAGGCTCTAAAAAGCCAGAGATTCATTCAGTGTGAGAAAACATAAAGTGAATCTCCAAAAAGTAAGCTTGCTTTTAAAAGCTAATCAAGGATAAGAACAATAATCTCTTAGTCTGGTTTACAGTTTAATAAAGCCAAGAAGGCCAATTTTGATTTCTTGTGTTATTGTATAAGAATATATTGATTGTTATGTACATAACCAAGTGTTGCAAGCATACTGTTGAATAGTAGATTTTTTTTATTTAAAAAAAATACTTTCCTGTGAGTTTGCTATAACATTGCTAATGATTTGAAACAAGGACCTTTGTCCTTATGAAGAAGATGCTAAATTAATAAACCCAATTGAAAACAATTTGTTCCCAGACTTCGTAGTTTAAATTATACCCTCTGGCTAAAGGAAGTTAAAAATTTTGGAACAGTAAACTTGACCCAAATGCAATTGTAACAATTTATGAGAAAAGCAGTAATCCTGTCCCCCACCACACTTCTCACTATGACAGAATTGATTTGATAAAAATAAAATTAAATTTTGCCCCAGATTTCATTTCCAAGTCCCCCAAGTGATTCCCAAAACCCTAATGAAGTTTTTACTTGCCTTTAGACAGGAGAGAACCAAAAATACAATGCCATGATTTGTGCATAAAACTAAGTGTATTCAATTCATCAAACTTCTCTGTGTTTTTACTGTACTTTCTGCTATTGTGACTCTAAAATGACTTTTCAGTTTTGAAACAATGGCACTAATAAAATTTTGATATTTCCTAATCTTAATTGCAAAACTACAAAACTGATATTTTTACTCTCGCTCACCTTTTTTACATCTATTTTTTTTCTTTTTTATTCATATTTTTTTTAAAATTTACCCATCTGGATTTAAATTATTATAACCATTGCAGTAGTCAACAAAATTAAAAATCTCAGCTGTGACATTCAAGGCCTTGTTTTCCAGAGCCATCTTCCATAATTTTTAAGCAACTCTGTACTATTGAATGGTATCAAACCCTTATTATTCTATGCCTTTGCATTTGCTATTGTTCCTTTTGACTATCCTTTCCGGTCTCTTTCATATATGTTCAATTAAAAATATATAAATCATTCTTCAAGAATTAATGTCACCTCTTTCTGCTCTAACATCTCAAACACATTTAAATATTATTTCTCTCCACTCCTCTGGTACAGCAATTATCATACTGATTTTTCGTCTTTTTGTATTGCAATACTTCTTAGTGGCACTTATCACATTACATTATAATTTTTTAATGTGCTTGGCTTTCATGCCCAGTGAGATTCTTGAGTGTTGGAACCGTGCCTAATTCATTCTTGCATTTCGATTTCCTAGAATAATATATGCAATAGTCATTTAATTACAATTTCATGCATGAGCTCTTGAATGAATGAATGACTCATCACAGCTACCAGTAGCTTTGACAAAATTACCATGAATGTAGTTTATTTGCTAATTGTACAAAGATGGGATTTAAATGTTTACATTATTGGTTCAACTCTGTCTGTGTTTCACAATCACTTGTAGAGCTTTGTAAGATTTACGTTTGGTACTCAGTTTCAGGAAGTCTGATCTGTTGTTTCCCAGTGCTCTCTGATAGTCCTTATTTATTCATCCCTTTTATTTTCACTCATGAGTCTTATGTATAGTCAGTTTGGGACAATGTAGATCAATAATTCTAAAGCAAGTTTCATTGTATTTTTGGCTCAATATTAGGAACTCGGAAAATACAAATAAAAGTACACACAAATGTGCTTAACCTGAAACATTTAATATGCTTTGGTTAGTTGTAGACAACTGTCCTTATTGTTTACATGTAATTTTATTTCAATTTAATTATCTGTGCAAAACTTAATCTCAGAAAGTATTTAGCATACTGGCCAAGACTGAGGACATTAACTTACTGTTCAGATTACTTTGTATGCAATTTTTCTCCAGTCTTAATTACATCGACAGAACGTAGAATCAGCATTGAGGAAAACTGCCAAGATCGTGAACATTATTAACTACCACTCTGACCTTGAAAACTAGGCACTAATGGACAAGACGTTTGGTGAAGAAGAGACAATTGGAGTCTACAACTACAAATAAATTCTGCTTTGATGTCCACATTACAGTGCCTGTCTTGTGATTTAGGGAAGTTTTGCTATCTTCAGCTCAACCCTAGTTCCCTTGAATAGGAAGTGTTGCTGAGATTTGATTAATCTAGTGACAGTTCGTGGTTTCGCTTTTCTAGAAGGACAGTAAAATAAGATTTAGTAGTAATGATATGTACAGTATAGAGTTTCATAAAATCTTATCTCATAAAATGCCTGAATAACTTTCCAAGTGGTGAGAAAGAAGAAAAAAATAAGAATTTATGACAAAAATAATAAAGGAGGTTCTGCTGTTGAAGGCTTGCCTGTATTGCTGCTGAAACTCGGGAACAGCACACATTAAAGTGGAAACACTCTTGATGAAGCTGTCGCTGGGAAATTACTGTTTCTTCTGACTTGATTTGTGGACTAGCATCCATACAGATATGACTCTCTCAACAGCATCATCGATGTGATTACAGGCTTATGTGTCTTGCTTCCCAACCGTTATAGACTGTCGTCGGACAACTCATACAACAGATTATTTCGGACATAAATTTTTCATGACTTTTATCTATATTTTAACACTAAAATGGTATACCTGCATATCAGTCATCAAAGCTAAACTCCACTAACTAGCAAACATACTGCTGATAAATATCAACACCGTGATATGTCAGTTCACAAACACTTCTCTGTGTTCTCTGTGTTGTGAATTTTAGCAAACAATTCAGTTGGCGAACAAAAGTGTTCAGCAAAATTTTGCTTCTGTTGGCAAACTCTGCGCAGGGTGACAGACACCACACAGCGATCTTCCCTGCACAAACACAGACACAGCCATCTTCCCCAAAATTGTAAAACGTACTAAGTTCGTAAACCGAGGTGCCACTGTACTAAGATAATTTATATCAATCGACGTAGTTGTGCAATAGAGTTTCTCAATGTGTGTTTTTTAATTCAATGGGATGCTGCTATGAGTGGTGTCAATAAATATAATATTTTTAGAAATTATTTTATACGTTCAGCAAGAACCTACCGGCCATAGCAGTGTGCCCTAATGGCAGAGCCTCATTGTTTCATCTTTTCATTTCCATATAAAGTGGGCAGAGGCACTATGCTCCTTGGGTTGTGCTCACTCTCTATTTGTGAGACCACAAGGGAGAGACTTTTTATAACTGTCGGGAGCTGGTTACAAAGAGGAGCAGAGAGGAGACCATTGTTACCCGATCCTCCTCCGGTGTCCTCTGTGCCAACCCCTTCTACGGACCACTGATTGATACAGGAAAATCCCAGAGATCGCCATCTGCTGCTGAAGAAGAAAATTCAAGGAAAGATGCAATTCAGAACGCACCATTTTTATATACCCTTAACACTTTGCTATTGATACAATAGTAGGTCAGAAGTTAATTTTTTATACTCTTCTATTTTATATTTTGTTATACTTTTTGTAAAGCAAGTCATCTGAGAGTCCAGGATTGTGGTTTTTGAAGATGAGATATGACAGAAAAGGGAGGATTCTAAAGCTAACCTGACGACTAATTCTGGAAAGTTGGCGATAATTACAATCATCTCATAAGGATGTGCACAGTGAAAACCTGTTTCACAATGACGTTCTTATTCTTGCTTTTCCCGGGACAATCATTTAAGGCTCTTATTTGTGCGTCACGTGTGCCAAATAAGCTGAAAATTCAAGAAAGGCTTCAGGAAATTGAAAAAAAAAGTGTCATTAAGTTCATAGTTTTTTGTCAGTTAAAGGTGCTGAAGATTTTAAATCTATATTGGGCATCCAAAGAAAACTAAATATTCATTCATAGAAACGCACATGAATAAAAATACACATGTTACTCTGTGGTAAAACTTATTTCCCAGAGAAGGAAAAGTCTCATTGTTGGTGAGAACCTCAAAATGCCGATAAGTTAAATTATAATGATTAAAATGTTGGGGCAAGGTGCAGAAGAGTTCAGGAGGTTTCCATTCTTTAACAGTATCATGGATATATTACTTACCATGTCTCAAGGTGTGAGGAAATTTTGTGTCATATTCTATAAAAAAAAGTTCTTGAATTTGATTGAGAAGTCCTGCGGTTTCTCCAATCATACCGTGCTGTAGCAGTTGTACAAATAATGGTGAAACATCTTCTCTTTTTTTGCTGCAAGAATGGCCTAAAACAAGCAAAAGCTGACATGATTTTGGTATTTTTCGTCTGCATACAAAAGCCTTGTCTTGGGGAGCTGTACTGTCAGCGGATGGTACCAACACTCATCTCAGGGAGAGTCTGACATGATTTTAAACAAAAGATCATCCTGGCAAAGTCGCAACAATGCTTTCTTCACTTAGAAGTCCTAGTGACAAATGTTCTTAAGAAAAAAGTTCTGAATGATACTACAAAAATGTTTTACTTTATTAAAGACCAGTCTACCTGAGAACAATTTAAAAATAGAGTGCCTACCTGAACAAAGAGAATATAAATCCGTCACACATGGAAATCTGAGGGCAGGACAGAAGAAAAGTGCTCAATGTGGTATTGGAGCTGAATAATGAATTGGAGTAGGGCTTTCAAGGAAGTAACAGGCTTCTTTCAGCTGTGATTTTCTAGATGGGGCTTGGCTACCCAACCAAGCTGCTACACGTGTGTCTTTCTGAACATGGACCAGATCAACAGATCTTTGTGAATCCCTGTAGCACATACTAAAAAGGAGACAGAGTCTTTAGAAGAATCAGTTACAAAAGTAAATTAAAATGTTTCCAATACTGCTTGAACTTGGGTATGTGAAAGTGAATCAGCAAGTCTGAAGTTTACACATAGGAAGATTATAAATTATATTTTGGCTTAACCGAGTTATTTAACAGAAATACATTTTTGCATAATAAGCTTTTAAATTGATGAAATGAGATGACAGTTTCAAGAAAATAAGCTAATGTTAATTACCTTCTTTATTCTATGAAGTCTGTCTAAAATTTTCATTTTTCATTTAAATAGAAGAAAAACAGTCTAGTGCCTACAATATCCCACAATATAGCATATTTAAATCTTAGAGTTTTGTGAAAATAAGCTCTACATAGGTAAAGTAAAGGAAAAGAGTGAAAGAAGGGCCTGCTTCCTTTCTTGGGCACAATTGCTATGTATTTTGTGAGGGATGAATAAGCAACCACTCAAAAAAGAAAGTAAAAAAACCTAACACAAAGGCAGAGTTTGTGTTACTTTCCTATCATTGTGTGACAAATGACCACTAACTTAGTGACTCAATAAAATACCCATTTTTAGCATGTAATTCTCTAGGTCCGGAATCCAGCAGCATGGCTTGATTCCTCTTTTCGAGGCCTCATGAAAAATCAAAATGTTTTTAAGACTGTGTTTCTTTTTGTAGGTTTTGGAGAAGAATTCTCTTTTCAGGCTCTTTTTGTCACTGGCAGAATTTATCTGGATGTGTTTGTTCAAGGTCTCTATTTCATGAATCATTGTTGCTCAGGCCCCACCCTCACCTCTTTGAGAACAATTGCAATCCCTCAATGTGATCTTCTCCATCTTCAAAGGCTACAATTGGACACTGCACTTCCCTCATTCTTTTAATCTCTCCCTTCTCCTGCTTCTATCTGGGGAAAACACTATGTCCTTAAGGGGCTCACCTAATTGGGCAGGGTTTGCCTGATAATCTAGATATTTCGAAGTGAAATGCTTGAGTCATTAATTTCATCTGCAAAATTCTTCTCTCCAGTATATCCACACATATCATAATACTGTATTTTGGTCAAGAGCATACTGCATATAGTATCCTGGTCCCATCAGGTTATTGCCTTGTGATGTTGTAGCCATGTAATACTGCAGTACACTGCATAACTTATTTGTGGTGTTGCTGTTCTAAACAAACCCTCTGTGCTGACAGTCACACACAAGCATAACACCATAACACATACAATTATGAACAGTACATAATGCATGATATTAATAACAGATAACTCTTAATGGCTTACATATTTCTATGGTTTAGTAAGTGGTCCCCAAGTGTCCTTGTGTTACATGTTGTCCCCCCAGAATATGGTGCTGTTGGTAAGTAATGGAGCATTCAAAAAATGAGATCTAGTAAAAAAAAAAAAGTTAAATTACACTGGGGCGTGACCTAGAAGTAGATACTGGGATACTGGTCACTCCTCTTTCTCTCTTTCATTTCTTTGCTTCCCAGATGTCATGATGTAAATAGCTTGGTGCACCCCACCGCCATATACACACATGCTCCCACCATGATGACTTGCCTTGACTCAGGTCCAAAGGAAGCAGACCAAATGACCATGGACTGAATCCTCTTTATACATCAATCCTCTCAGGTCCTTTTCACGATAGCAGAAATCTGGCACATGAAATACTGAAGTATAATTTTTCATTATTTTAGAGTGTATTTTGACTTATGAAAAATGTTTACTGTAAAACATTATGCCAGGCCATGCGGGCAGTAGCCTCAGTATCTTATACATTTATACAAGCTCAGGCATGTAGTAGGCAATACCATCTTGGTTTGTGGAAAAACGTCTTATATTTGTACAGTGACAAATTGCCTAACCGTGAGTATTTCTCAGAACATATTCCTGATATTACGCTTGTATTACTAGAGCTCAATTAGTGTTTGATCGAATAAGTGAGGGATTGGAATCTATAATGCTGTATTGTGAGAAATAGTTATAGATTTATGCTTTAATTGTAAACGTTTTGAAATCTAGATTGAGATGAGCTCGTATTGGAATAGGCTGTATGTAATCCTCTTTTAGTCAGCTTTTCTTTGGTGTAAAGGAGACAAACTACTCATAAAGAACAAAGGTTGATTTTAGCTCACAGTTTTGCAAATTCTAGCCCAGTGATGGGGAAGATTTTGGAGGTTTCGATGATACAAATAGCCAGCGGCGGCACACATGCCGTAGGCTGGCCACCACTCTGGCCCATGATCCATCACCCGCATTGCTCGAGCCTGTCACAGTACAGGGAACCTTGGCAGGAGTATTTGTTGGGAGGAAAAAAAAATCCCTGCTCAGCTCATGGCCAGGAAACAAAAGGAAGGTTGAGTAACAGGCAGGTGCAGAAAATGACTTTCATGGCACACCCACAGTGACCTACGCTCCCATTAGTCCCTGTTTCCCAAAGGCGGCAGTACTTCCTAGAGTTTTGCCTTGGGGAATCTGGCTCCGAACACATGGGCCTTTCGGGGTGATTGCTATCCAGGTTACGGGAACACCTAGTCCAATGTGACTGGTGTTCATATAAGAAGAGTGAGATT
Source organism: Hystrix cristata (assembly GCA_004026905.1). Lineage (NCBI taxonomy): Eukaryota > Metazoa > Chordata > Mammalia > Rodentia > Hystricidae > Hystrix > Hystrix cristata. The sequence goes on from PVJO010005459.1 coordinate 56,000, forward strand.
TGGACTCAGCGATACACAGGGAACGAAAGTCACAAGAATGCCTAAGATTAGCCAGTCATTATTAGAGGTGAGATGAGAGACACAGTAAAGATTGTCTCTCAGGAGGAATGATGCACTCCACTACTTTGTCTTCCATCTTCCAGAACCATGAAAAATGAAGGTTAGATTTTTTTTTTTAATAGGATATTATAGGAAAGTTATACAAATTGAAAGATTGCCATAAACTTTTTTTGGCACGTTTTATGAGCCCTACCCTGTTTTTCTGTTCATTTTCTCCCTAAATATGGGTTTACTAAATGAGATTCCTTTTGGTTTCTAAATAAGCCGAGTCTTTTTTTTTTTTAATCCCAAATGTTCTAATATTATTTTGCCTGCCTAAAAAGTTATCTTTCTCACATTTAAAATGGTACCAATGGATTTTATCAGCTGATGATTAGAATGGTAAACTTACTTCACAGTAATAAAATACCAAGGCATGCACTAGCATTAGAAGTTTTTAATTCATGTCAAGTATTTAATGTTGAGAACCTTAAGAGCTATTAGAAACTTATGCAAAACTTTTAAATAAAAGATTATAGAATATGGCTTAATTTAGAAGACAACTAAGTCTTGAAAGGTACATGTAATTTGGTGTGAGATAAATTTCTATTGCATTTTTTTCCCTCTAAAAGCAAGATCTCCTACCCAACCCATTGTATGCTTTTTAAAAGAGGAGAATATTTTTCACCCCTGGTATGTAGCACTTTTTTTTACATATGCTACATGTTCCATAAAAATTTGTTAAATTGATAAACATATAAATTAAAGAATATATGAATAATACTACTTTCTCTGTATGCATGTGTTCTCTTGTTTGCCATGGAGAAATAATATCATGAGTAATTAAAATGACTGAATAAATAGTAATACTAAATATCAGTTTTATTAAAAACAAAATGCATTATAAATATGAGTAAAATTAATACAAACATTTTTCTGGGCATAAAAATATGGGTGATATATTTAGATATTAATTTAAAATATATTGTCAAGTGTTATAAATAGTACTTCAGTATTCAAACTATTAGTCAATGTTACAAATAAAATAAATAATATAAAATGTAAAAGTAAACAAGAATCCACACTGTGATTTTTCCACTTCTCTTTTCTTCCCTATGAATTTAGAATGGAATTTGACATGATTTAGAAACTGGCAAATTTTCCAATCAAGTACAAATAATTGAATAATTCTATATATTTTTGTAATTGTGTTCCTACGCTTGCAATTTTCTAGCACTTGAACTTGCTAGACTCTATAGAAATTTGCACTCACCAGCAATTTTTTGGCAAATTGTTATCATGTCTTTGTATGTATCTATTTTTTTTTTTAACTGATGGAACACTAGCTTCTGAAATTTCCAATTATCATATAAAAATTGAAGTTCTTAATGTCTCCTCAGGCATATAGCAACTTGGCAACTTGCCAATGTCCTATATATTGACTAAAGACCACTTGACTATACTTAACTCTTTATTTACTTTCTGTCTACTTAGATTTAATATGTAAATACTATTTAAAACATAAATACACTAAGTGCAATCAAATTACCTGCTTCGACATTCTGTATTTGAGAACAAATAAAAATTTCAGAAAAGCAGCCTCCATTACACCATATTCATGTTATGTTTACTCTCACTTTTACTACTACTATTCACTGAAAGGTGAATTTACTGCTTTAAATATTTATTATGTAAATTGTACCATACTTTATATTTTAACTTGCTTAAAATTGATTCAAAATGTATTTAGTTTAATATAAACCCACAGGAATGTGGAAAAGAAGCTGAGAACATTATTTCACATTTTAACAAACTAAAGAGAGTTTTATTTTGAGACTGAAGAAGTTAATTTATATGACTCTAGTGGCTGCAAGTTCATCTGAGAAGTATAGACTCTTTTGATAAATTTTATTTAATAATGGAAAAAAAATTTGTTCCTGAGTGCCTTCATTTTGATCATGGATTGTGAATATTGCCCAAGGACATTGAAAAACATGATTATGCTTCTAGGAGAAATGCCTAAGATATTTGTTAACCTGACTCTAAATGCACAGTTGAAATATATACACTAGTTTAAAACAGTCTAATCATTAAATTTGTAGCAAAGAATCTGTCTTTATTGTGGGCCAACGTTATTAATTATTTATGTATTTAAGACTATATACAGGGTGTCTACTGTATGCACAGCTAAACAATACACACTGGAGAGCCTGGATAAGAAAGGTGCAATGGTCCTTTTCCTCCCTGGACCTTCTGAACAGAAGAGAAGCAAAGAAAGAAAGCTGAACTGTAGGAAAGCTTCTTGGGGACACACAGGGGGAAGATGATTTGTTAATAGTGTTTCCAGGGAAGGGGAAAATGACTTTGGATATACAGAAATTACAGGGTTCTTTCTACTATTCGGAGAAGACACCCAATCAAAATATTAAACCAAAAACCTGAGCAAAAATTAATTATGAAAATAATTGAGGTTCAATAACCTTTGCAATATGAAAGGTAAAAATGATATATTTGAAACTGGTCAGTATTTCAGCAGTATGACTTTATAAAATGTAAGACACTGTAAGAGACTCATGCTTCCTACCTTTGAGAACAAACCACATTAGCTACAAAAATTGTGTATATGTATTTATTTTGTACGCATTGTATGTATATGAGCGCATACAGATATACATGTTAAGAAAAGTGAGACAGAGAAATCTGAATGAATTAAAATGTGTTTAAGGAAAACAAATAAATGATTCTAATTGAGAGAAAACAACCTGAACTTTAACAATGCATAATGACTACTCGTGATCTAGCAGGATGGAAAACAATCCCAGAAGTCTTGTAGTCTACAGTACTGCAAATTCTTTCTCACAAGGGTTTCACCGAGAGAGCAGCGTGAGAAAAGGATTGGTTAGGGCGTGTGTGAAGGAAAGACCACCTTCAGTCCACGTTACACTGGGGATGCTTGTGTTCTTCTAAAATCCATGTGTGGAACTCTAATCCATGAGGTAACGGTATTAAGAGGTGGAGGCCTTTGGAGGCGAATAGACCACAAGGGCTCTTCTTTCTTGCATGCGACTAGCACCCCTAAGAAAAAGCCCCAGACACTTGCATTGCCCCTTTCCCCAGGGAAAGAGAGAGCAAGAGGGCCTTAGATATGAAAATGGGCCCTTAGTATACACCTAAACTGCCCATATTTTGGTCTTGGATTTTCAAGCCTCCAGAAATGGAGAAATGAAAGTTTCTTATTTATAAACTACTAGGTTATGGTGTTTCTAGTATCCCTGCCTGAACAGATTAAAATAATGCATGTCACCACACCCTGAGAGTATGAGGCAATGAAACAAAGCATGACAGAGAATAAGGAAAACAGGACAAAAGGGAGAAGACATCAGGGTATGACAGATCTTCACTGCACAGCAGTCTCCCTCAGAAACCAGATGTGAGGTACCGGGGTAGGGAGCAGCCTCCCAAGACACACAGATCTCTGAGGATATAGGGTGAAGATAGAAGGCAAAGAATGGCCCATCAGCCCGAAAAGCTCTTAGCTCTTTCATCAGGGGAGAGATCGCCAATGATGATGTGAACCTGCTCGCATATTTGATGAGCAGAATCTCTGGAATCCTACTGTGTTCATGAGCTTTGCATTGTTACAACAAGGTACAAGAAATAGTCACTTGAACTTTTCACACAAATGTACTCATAGAGGATAAGTGTATTTCTATTGTAGGAATAAATAATACATACTGCCATCTCCATTCTATTTTGCATACAATTTCGCATGAAATAAACAATAACAAGACATGTGAAGAATTAAGACAAGACCCATAATTAAGATTCAAAATAAACAGTGGAAATGACACAAACACAAAAAGAGATGTCTCAGAAATTTGAATTAACAGACAAGAACATTCAAATATTTTTATAAATCTCTTAAAATGTAATAGAAAAATAGATGTGGACAAAATGTATGAAATAGATGAGGAATTTCGCTACAGAAATGAAACATCATTTTGAAAGGTGAAGATGTAAAAATACGAAATGAAAATATGTACTGTTAAAATCAGGTATGATTTGGTCAGTAGGAGAAGAGATACAGGCTTAGGTGTGGAATTAGAAATGTGTGTTGGCCCAGCTGACAGCAGGCCCCACAGCTGCTTCTGTGGAAGTTTTCCACGGTGCACTGAGTCATTTGGTGTTGGACGATGCTTCCTTATGCACTAGTGCAACAATTAATTAAAAATGCTTTACCAATAGCAAGATTAAAAAAAAAAAAACAGCTGCACATTTGAATAGTTCCAAGTTAAGCAGCACTGCATATAATTTAATAGTGTTCTCAAAAAGTCAGAAATTCACACTAATCCATTTTCTGTTATTTATCCATAATATGTCTTTTACTTTCAATAAATACCTTTGCAGTCATTTTAACACTGACCAGCACCTACTTTCTCCAATTTATACTTTATTTTTCTCTGTTTAAAGTAACCCTTTCTTATGCTTGTCTTTATCGTATGTACTTAATGGTGGCAATAATGAAGCTATAATTTATGTTTTCTCTCTGCAGTTGTAAAGCTGTTTCATCTCATGTTCTCACCTAAGCCTCATCACAACCCTGTGAAATAGAGATTTCAAATCTCTATTTAATAGATACAAATGTGCTCCTAAATTTCCATTGACAAGATCTTATTGATACTAAATGGCAAAAGCTACCTTGAAAACCAAATTCCATCTTTGAGTGAAGCATTTCCCTGCAAGTCTGAATGGCATTGATAATACTTTAATAACATAAAATTCAGTTGTCAGTTTGTATAAAATTTATATTTTGCCAACCTAAATATCAAATTGTAAACTATGCTGCCATAATCTGAAACACAGACATTACAGTGTCATTATCATCAGCCTAAATATTTTGGACAGGACATTTTAACTTCGACTTTTACGCTCCTCCCCTGTTAAATACCGATTCTGGGTTCATTTGAGAAAGTGGTAAAGGAGATTAAAACCTAAACATGTCCATTTACTGTTAAATACTGATGTTATTTTGTGCATTAAAAAAAAAGAACCTACAGTGTAGGGAGAGCAAAAGGATTCCTGTGATCCCCGCGCAATACTCTAGACTCAACTAAATAAAGGGGACACAGATATGTTTAACAGACTATTCTCTAGGTGTAATGTGAAGAGAGGAACAGGATGTCTTTCTAAAGGGAACAATATTTTAGCACTTCCAGTGTTGTCAGTGTCCCTTTATTGTGTTGGTTTGACACTCTGAATCCCCATGTTGCCTAATGTATACCAATTAAAATGTAAACATAAACATCACGGCCATTTTCCTTAGGCCACCACTCTACAGATAGAGGTATGATGTGACTTAATGGCATAAAAGTTGTTCTGTGCCTCAGTTACTCAAATTCCTCCTTGAGGCACTGAGCAAGAGAAAGGCTGACCTTAGTGCTAATTCTCCCATCTTCTTCCAATGTGCTAGCCTCCACAGTCCCTGCAGATATTTCTAATATCTTGTAGTTGTATTGACTCTTGATTGACTTTGCCGAAGGCACAGAAGAACCTAACTCCCTAGAAGATTCATGTGGAGAACCTGTGTGCCCACGGCTGATGACTATATCGTCATCTCTGTTGGAGGAGACCATTGCCCAGATGGCCTCGTGTAATTCTGGTGTGGGACCCCAGCGCCACAAAGGCATGGTTAGAAGCCAATCACATACATTTGTGCTTCGCCACCGCAGTGCCACAAAATGGCTCTTCCTTTGCTGGTTCCCTCTCAGTCCCTCAACCCGTTTCACTGACGTAGTATCTTCCCAGGTTTTTCACAGCTTGGCTTTCTCTTGCAATTATTACCCTTTCCCTGTGCCACACATGGATGGGATTTACTATTTCATTTTCTTACTTTTTTCTTTTCTCTAATCTGCTAACAAACATCAGCATTTAGGGCAAGGTAGTGTCAAAGCCTCTACTTCCCAAGTTAGATTTTATTTTATGAATTACTTTGTCCTTGAATTGCTTTGTGTGAGAGATAACCTTGGAGCAATGTCTGAAACTTACCATTCAATTTCCCTTGAGAGAGAATAAAAAGTTTCTCCTTCACCTTACATTTTCAAGGTTTTTCTCTATGTGTTTTGGTACTGGGTTACATGAAAGATATTGTGTTTTTTTAGAAAAAATAATTAACAGCAGACTTAAAACAGGACTCCAAGCCATACCCATGCTATAAAATTAGTTTCTTCTTTCTTTGAAAAAATATTTAAAAAGTAACTTACTGACATGTTTATGTTTACTATTAGTAATTAACTGCATGTTTACCAATGCTTTTATAGGGAACCCAAAGCTCTTAGCCGGGAGTGGGAAAGGGAAGAAAGGTAGAGCGATAGGACAAAGAACCCAAAGGCTGCTTTTTCTTCTGATTTTTCTCTTTAGCAGTGGAGAAAATGAGCAGAGAAAAAATTCTTTGAGATGGACTTCAAACATCACATGCTTACTTGAAAAATAAATATACTTCAGGATGTTTTCAGGTGAGATGAGGGCACAAAGGGCAGCTTAGAAGCCACCTGCAGAAAGACTCAGAGGCAACGAGAAAAAGTTAATTTCACTTAGAGGGAAGTATCTGAATTTGATTGAAGCCAGGAAAACATTTGCTTTAACATTGCCACAACTAGTAATTAGGGAATGGAGTGAGGCAGTGGTTCAGGAAAACAGATGAAAAGGGGCTTTATAAATTAGATGAGAGGAAAGAGAATTAAAAGAGAGACTCTTGAATAAACAAATATATCAAAAGGTTTTTTGTGGGAAAAAGTTTAAATCTTACTTGTGTATGAAGTGCCCTGAGTATGAACACACTGATGTCTGGGAAAAGCAAGGATATGATGGTAGTAAATGAGATGTGAGGGGTAAAAAGCTTATCTGAGGGTGAAATTTCTGGAAACAGAGAATTAATTACAAATCTCTTCAGAAAAATAAGAAGCAAAATTTAGGGGATGTGGAATGGATCTTTATGGGCTTAGTCTTGCAAAATGAAAATTAAATATTGCATATATGCATCCATATTCATTTCTGTGGCATGAAGATAAATGTATTTTTATTATATTATCAGAGATGTTCATATATTTATCACTAAATAAAGGTGAAATGAAGGAGTAGAAGTCAAAGAAGGAAAAACAGGAGAAAAGTGATAGTATGGAATGTCACTGTAAAATATGGGAAAATGTATTCATTTAGAGGTCGAGTTATTGAGCTTTTTTTTTTTTTTTAACAATTTCCTTTTCATTAATTCCCTTACCAAAATAATGCTAACAAAAGGAAAAACCTTAGGAGTAATCCTGTGAATATGCGACTGAAATTTTCATTTGAATTATAATAGATGCTGTGTCTAAGCTGTTTTGGTATACTGGAACCTTCAATATCTCAACTTAATCATGTTCACGAAAGTGCCATAAATATCTTTTTCCCCCATTGTAAGCTTGTCCATTTTATCCATGTGTTTAAATGACCTTTGGAAGTGCAACTTGGTGGATGGACTTGGTTTTTATGAATACACAGCAGAAGAGTAACTAGCAATCAAAATTCAGTAGGAGTGGGAAGACAATGGGGTAAGGGAAACTGAACCCAGGACCATTAAGCACATTGCAATTGTCATGGATAAGATAGTACCTCATCATTTCAAAATGGGCTCAGAGGCTGACCAGTCTGGACGAATCATCAAATTACAGGCCCAGTAAAAATATTCTGTGAGTTTAATCACTTTAAATTTCAAAGGCTGACGTGGCTAAACAGAAATGATAATTAATTGTACCTGAAAATATACTTGGCGTGATAATTGGAAATACTTCTCTAAAGTGGAGAAATATGAAGAACTTGTTGAGAGATCAATTGCTAGGCCAAAAGTAATTAGATAAGCGTTTTAAATAGGATTCCAAAATTTCACTAGAGATCCTTGGTTCTTTCTGGGCAATGAGTACTGAATAATCCCCTGGCTATATATGATACTGTTTCGCTCACAGGATTAGGTTTTGTTACATGGCATTGCTGACTTTAAGTAGGAAGATTTTTCTGGGGTGATCTGGCTTTTATGCGGTATTTCTCCAATTCACTGAGCTACCGCTGGAGCCAAGTCGGAGGGAACCAAGAGCTGGGAACAATCTTCAGTTTATTGTCAGCAAGAAATAAGATCCGAATCCTACAAGCACAAAGATATGAATTCTGTCAACAAGATGATTTGTGAACAGATTTTTCATCAGAGACTCGAGAGGAAGATGGCCTGTCTGACAACTGATTTTGATTTCAGGAATGCTGAGCTAGGATCCCGATCTACTCCAGGGTGAGGTAAGGAAGGGATGTTATTTTGCTGCTAAATTAATGACGATAATTGACAGAATCAGAGTATCAGTTTCTGTTTTGTAAATGTTTGGTCTGATCCAGTGACTATTTACAGATTTAGGTGACAAACAGCCATTTCTCACACCATCTCCATCTTTTGAGAAACACTTCAAGTTTTCTTTGGCAAGCTTCTTCTCTCCCATTTGTAGATACTTTAGTGGAAGTATGATTGACAACAGCTCAGCCGTAAGGGTGAAGGCATAACGAATATAATCCACACAGATTTACCTGATGTAATTATTTCAGATCCATACATGGTACATGTCCTAGGTGGATCTCCACAGAGCACTCATCAGGGGTTTGCCTCAGTGTCCTTGGAAACAAACGACCTCTTCTCAGTTGGACGATGAACAAAGAAGGAAGCTTTTTGCCTTGGAATGGTTTATAACTTTTTTGATAAAATGAGGAGATTGCACTCAGTGGCACCGGTCCCAAGGAAATAAAACTGGGAAATACGGGAAGTAACTGAAGGTTAAGTGACATTCTTTGAATCTGAAACAAACTTTGCCAAGACCACTACTAGGCAATTACATGAGCTAATAATTCCTTTTATCACTTAAGTCCACTTGGCTCTCCTTTCTGCTATTTACAATCAAAATCCTCCCAGAGTACTCCGTAATCTTCACTGAGACTCTTTTAATTTAAGTTACAAAGAAACATAATTGTGCATTGGAACACATACTTACATAAATTTTCCCTGAAGTGACACTGACAGGTTTTTAGTCCTCATTTCCTCTTCCTTGGTTTCAGTCACAAAATGCTTCTATCATTCAGCATTACCTCATTGGAAAGCTGACAAAATGAGTTTATTTTTTAATGAGAACATTTCAGATTGTTTTCTTCCTGATAGATCAAGGAGAGACATTTCATCATCAATATATTTTTAAAAGTGTGCTTAGGATGGCCACTAGAAAGATCCCTGTAGATGAATAATCTCATCTATTTTTGCTGTTTTAAGCCCAGAAAATAATATTTAATTCCAAAGAAAATACTCTGAAAACTCTCAGTTCCCATTGTGGACTGTGGTTCCCTATGCGGTACTGAAAATTATTGGAAAAGTGCAGCACCATGTAAGTGCATAAACAGTTCCACTGTTGCTTCAGATTGCAGTATGATCCCTTTACTATAACATGGGGCTGGGGAAAACCTTCAGAAAAACAGAATATGCGCTCAGAGTCTGTTTTATGGTTTTATATACAGCTATTCTTTTCTTTAAATCTTGTTTTATTAATTCTTTTTTTGGCTGGTATTTAGATCACCCTAGAAAGTGTGACGAAATTCCTGTCCCTTACTGCTACCTATCAATTCTAAGTCACATAAAACAACAAACCTTTAAATACTTAGACTATACTTATTCAAGGAGAGATACAGGACAGAGTCATAGGAAATGCAATTTACTGATTTTAAAGGTCATGAGTTGAAGAAAGGGAAGCATGAGCGGGCTTTATATCATTTGCTTATCTACTAGCAGATTATTGTCTTATGAGTTTTTTTTTTGTTTCCTGAATTTGTAGCCCAATTATGTAGGAAGGATTTTCTTATGCACCATGCAAAACTGAGCTGTGCACTATACTCAAATGAAAAATCGTTCCCGTGTTTCTGAAGGAAGATGGTGAAAATATCATCTAAATCTTTCTTAACTCTTTCCTGTATAAAATTAAGTGAAATAAATGAAATCATAGCTTTACTAGAATGAAACAAAATAAAGTTGGAAAAGGGTACATATTTTACCTTTCCCTCCACCACAAATCCGGTATTATGTGAAACGCTGGATGAGAAGAACTGTGGGATTACAGTGAGGAGGATAGAGGCTCCCCAAAGCTCTGATCACTTCTTAATGTGAGACTTGCTTATCTAGGAAAGATTCTGGATTAGATATTGCACGGTGAAACTCATTTGTGAATTGTAGAAGCATTTTGACCTGAGAGACAAGTTTTGAAAATGTAAATGGCTTGTATGGATACTTTTTTTCCATAGCAATCATCTATCCATGTGCCCTGATAGCAATGGACATTGCTCCATCCCATTCCCCATTATGTATTTTTATTGCCAACATAAAATAGTGGCATAAATTTTCTTTAAAAACATAAAACTTTTAATATGGTTTTTTAGCCTCACCTAATAATCCCCAAGTAAATAAATACCAAGGACTAGTAATTATTGCATTTAGTGATTTACTACCTTTATTGATTATAACAATTAACAGTATTGATTAACACAAGTTCACACATGTTCTGGTAGTTTCTGTATGGCAAAGTGATAAGGCAAAAGCTGGACTTCATCTTGCATTGTTTAGCATAAATCTGGAAAGAAACATTGCCAAAGGCAGAAAATCAAACTATCTTAATTATTTTTACATTCTATTAGTAAACCCAAAGCCATGTAATATGGTTATCTTTGTTGTGGATTTGTTATGTTAATCCCTTATTAAACCTTAAAACCACAGTACGCTGGCATTTAAAAAGCTGTAGACTAAACCAAAGTCAAAGAACTTACAGTGAGCAGATGATGCAACCCCCCCCCCCCCAGGTCAGTCTCTGTGGCCCAGCCTCAGCCCCAGGAGGCCTATGAAGAAGACAGGCTGGCAGGACGCTCTCTCTGAGAATACAATGGTGCAGAGGCAGAGCCTGGCCTCCTGGGCTGCTTCACAATGCTTCCTACTGACCTTGAGGGGTAAAGGCCAGCAGGGGAGGGTTGCCATTCTTCTCTACGAACTTGGATATTTGAACAAGAACATAACCTTGCTTTTAGTTGCAAGACATTGTTTCTTTTCATATTTGCTCAGCTCAAACAAAGAGCCAAGAAAGCACTGTGTCTATAGGAAGAAAAACATATACACGGACACACACTCTCACAGTGCTATGGACTGAATTATGTCCCTCCAAACTGCTATGCAGAACTCCTAGCCATCTCGTGATGTTATTTTGGAAACAGGATCTTTAGGGGATAATTAGATTTAGACGGTTCATGGGAGTAAGGCTTTTGTGACAGGATTAGTATTCTTGTAGAAAAATCAACCTATATCTGCAGTTTACCCTCCCCACCCCTTCATCCACGTAAGGACCAGCAATGTAGCTGGTGAAATGGCCGAACTAGCATTTAGTAGCCAAGAAGCAGCCTCAGGAACTGGATTCCCTAGCCTCTGCTACTTGGACTTCCAGCCTCCAGAACTGTGAGAAAACTAGACTTGTGTTCTTTAAGCCTCCCATTCTGTAATATTTTTCATAGTGGTCAGAGCAAAATAAAACACGCGCACATATTCAACACATGGAAAATTTTGAAAATTAAAATATTTCTTGCCAATCGGCAGAAATTTGATTTTCTGACATACTTTGGAGTTCTTCTGTACCATTAATCGTTAGAAAATAGAAAGAAGAATCATGTAAGTAAAATATACTCTATTTTAGACTTATTTTGGAAGCCACCAAGTGCATCTCTTACAACACAGACTCATATTATAATAAAAGCGTGATATTATGAACCAGTGCTACTACAAATCACTCCAATATGTATAGTCAAATCCATCACACCAAAATTATTTAAGGAAGTCACATTTTAATTGTATTCTCCTGTCTGCCACCAGTTCAGTCGATTTTGATTCTAGGTATACTATTCTCATGTCTATTGCTTCAGTCCTTGTTAAGCTCATCAGTAACTCCTTCATGACTTGTAGCAGATTCATTGTCCTTTAGCAAGAGTCTAGTTATATTATTGCTTCTTTAGAAGCCCTGAACAGTCAACCATATCATAATTAAAATTCTCCTGTCTCACCTTTAAAAACCTTTTCTAAATGCCCTACCCTCCCTTCTTGTCCTTATCAACTGCGTTGCTTTATAACATACTTGAATGCAGTGAAGCAGAGAAAGTTTTCTATTTCCAAATGCACCTGCATTTGGTTGCTCAGTGTTCCTCCTCTTATCCTTATTTAAATTTATATAAATCATACCAACCAATTTTAAGTAAAACATACATATATGTGTCACATCCCTTAAAATACACTCTTTGATTTCCAAAAGATTAAGGACAAATGTATGCAGGAAAAAATGTAAACAAATAAATTTGATGAGTTTCATAAATATTAGAACTATATAATACACAATTAATATATATTATATATATTATTATTTATATATTATATATAAATAATATATAATAGAAATAAACTATGTATAATACATAATAGGAGCAAAATAAAATGAGGATGAATGGGAAAGAATTGAAAGAGAAATGCTTTTCTACTTATGGGCACAGAGCACCATTTATATGTTACAGGAAAATAACAATAAACACATGCATAAATAGGAAAGAATAATGCTAATATTCAAGCTTTACTGGATAGTTTTATTTTAATTTATCCAAAAACAATTGGGAATGGGGATGATGGACTGGTAAAACACTAAACATCTGTCATGTGCAAAGAACAAATTGTAATGAGACCCAGTTCATGACTTGGGATTTTTTCACCAAATTTGAAGATATTTAAATCCATTCTATATTATGTCAAAATTTAAATGGTCTCACATTTCACAGTAAAATTCATGTATATTTATACAATATTTATGGTGAGTTACACTTGGCTAATTGAGATGTCACAATATAAATATTAGATTAATACTTTCTGGTCAATTTCATACAGTAAATTTTTTGAAATGTTGAAAAACTGAAAATACTTGAGCACTATGAAAATATTATAAGTAAATTATTCTGGTTTATGTATAGGACATTCACTGAAAAATGTTAAACAAATGTTACATTCTGATTTATATTTCAGGGAAATCATTTTAGTGGAATAGATGAAGATAGGCTGAAAACGAGCAAGTATAAATGTCGCAGTAGCCACTACTTTATGATGGTATCATTATGTGACATGTTTTCTTATCTCCAAAATTTGCAGTGCTTTAAGGAATTCTATTTATGGCTGTAATGATGTAGTTTATAGTATCTCAATACTTTCACCAAGACCAATTACAAAGCCAAAGTAAATATTAAAATAAATTTTGTTCGAGGATGTTGACAAACTTCCAGTACAGTCAAAGCTTGAAGAGCCAAATCTCAGACAAGCTCATTAAAATGAACCTCACACTCTTAACACTGTCTAAGCTACCCAGGGCCGGAGGCTCTAGGCCTGTTAGAATGCGGCTGAAAAGCATAGCAAAATATCAGCCAGTCCCCTCACCCTAGAGAGAGAACAAATTCAAGATTTCCTGAGAGAAGGGGCAATATATGTACACACAGTCTTCAGTTAGGATTCTTATAAGGCATAAGTATAGGAAAGGGTGTAACCAAAGAGTCCTATAGACTTTTGAGATGTTTTATTTATTTATTTATTTATTTATTTATTTATTTATTTATTGGTACCGGGAATCGAACTCAGGGCCTCATGCTTGCGAGGCAAACACTCTAAGCACTGAGCTAAATTGCCAGCCCTTGAGATTTTTTAAATGGCAATTATAATATAAAGGCTCTGGCTGTTTAAGGAAATAGAAATAGATGAAGATAATATTGAAAAGGGAGGAGAACTTGAAAGGGGGAAGGGGGAAAAGAAAGAAGGGAAAAAGCAAAGAAAGAGGAAAGGGAAAAAATGAGAAAATATAAATAAACCTGCTGTAAATGGGGGGAGACAGAATGCAGGGATGGGGAAAAGGGGGGAAAACCAAGATACATCATGTACAGGTACAAAATAACCAGGATGAATATGAACATTATGTATACAATGTATGAATACCTGTTCTTGGTAAAGAAAAAAAAGTCTCAGAAAATGGAAGGACTAGAAGTAGAAATTAAGATTATTCTGAAGAATGTTTTAAAGAAGATAAATGAGAAGTGGAACTAGGGATAGAGGGACAGAGGAAGGATGACAGGGAGAAAAGAAATAAAAAGTATTAAGATACAGTATGTATATGGACCACCTTCTGGAGATGAATATATTCATTATTATTACAAACATGTAGTAATAAAAAATTTTAAAAAACGGCAGAATGTAAAATTTCATCAGAGAGAAGAAATGTATAAAAATATTTAAGCAGACTTTATAGAAATGAACTATATGACAACTAACAATTTAGCGAATGGGATTAACAGCAATTTTCCGACAAAGCCAGAGAATGACTTGAACATAGGTCAGTAGATAGTATCTCAACTGAAGAAAGGAACAAAGAACAAGCTGGGATGTGTGTGTGTGCATGGGGTGGGTGGTGGAAAAAATGTCTCCAAAGCTGCTTAAAGACATCAAGTATTTCCAGAAATGCTGTGGAACCAAAAAGAGTTAGTGCAAAGGAAATCATTCTGGGCAACACAAAGTTACTGAGAACCAAATTCTCAAAGATCAGAGAATGAAAGTCACAATGTACTCAAATGGTAAAACAAAAAAGGCTGTATATATATTTCTATGAGGTATCTACGTTTCGAAGGATCAAACACATTCAGAAAAATTCCGCAATAAAAATAAGTAATAAGGTACAAATTAAACTTTTTCCAACACAGGGTAATTAACTATGTACAGTAAAGCCTTGGCTTGTGAGCATAATTCATTCTGGAAGCATGCTTGTAACACAAACACTTGTATATCAAAGTGAATTTCCCCATAAGCGATATGGAAACTCAGATGATAAATTCCACAACCCAAAAATATCAATATAAAAATGATGACAATGCTCTAATAGAGAAAATACGAAATAGAAAAATAAATTAACCTGCACTTACCTTTGGAAATCTTCGTGGCTGGTGTGAGGGAGACAAGAGAGAAGAGGGCTACTCTGTAGGATGACTTTCACTGTCACTAATGGAATCACTGCTATCTACTGGCTCACTGAAAGCTTTTTACTTTCATGCACCTTTAACAAGGAATCTATCCAATGGCATTTGCTTTTGCCTCCTTTTGAGGATTTCATGAAAATGTGACACTGCATTATCATTAAATGAATTCATTGCTTACACTGCTACTGCCTTATTCGGGCGGTGCTTTTCTACCAAATTTTGCAGTTTTCCACATTTTTCACATCTCTCTAGTCTCATGTGAAGTGAGGGCTTCCTCTGCTTTTTCCTTCTCCTCTGCAGAGATCTCCTCCATAAGCTTATTTGGAAACAATCAATCACCCACAATCCCGGGGGGGGGTGGCGGGAGAGAGAGAGAGAAAGAGAGAGAGAGAGAGAAGAACCAATATCTCACTGTGATCGTGTGATGTTCGGCATCACATACTACTCACATTGCAAGACACAGCTCATTTATCAAGTCGAAGTTTATTAGAAATGTTTGCTTGACTTGCAAAACACTTACAAAACAAGTTACTTGCAATCCAAGGTTTTACTGTACTTCTAATTAATTTGAGAGTGAAAGGAAAAACATTAAAAATATAAAACTCTTTAATGATAACATAATGATAATTTTTGTATTTTTATCATAATACGAATATGACATATGATGAAGAATATTTACTATGAGCATATTTAAAATGGTTGTAATCAGAATGTGGGCCAAAATTCGGTATAAATGAAAAGAATAATGCTTACAAGCCAAAGTTTAGGAATGCAAACATAAATATTCAGATACCAATGAAAACAATTATTCATATTAATGAATAAGAGAGAAAAAAATCACCTAATACAATGAAGACAAGCATTTTGGTAAAAGTTAACACAAACTCATTAACATACTTAAACATATATAGGACATACACATACACATACTTATTAAAAATCTTAGCAAAGTAGAAATAAAGAGAAAAATCCATAGTCTGATCCGTACTGCACAGCCCACATTAGGGTTAGTAGTGTAGTACTGAACGCATTTCCTGTGAGACCAGGATGGAGACATAGACATGTACACAATCACTACTTCTATTCAACATGCTACTTGAGCCTATTGCCTATGCAAGGAGGCAAGGAGAAAACAAAGAAGATGTGTATTTGGAGCGAATAAATAAAACCCTGAACAGTGTTGTCTTCTAGGGGATGTCCAGCTGATCCAGTTTTGTTAGAATTATATTATGAAAGAGAGTAGAGAAACCAACTCGAGCTGGAAGTGGTACTGTAAATGTATACTGTTAGCTACTGCAAGTGAATAGAACGTTTCTCATTTTTGGTAGGATGGAGAGAATTCTTCATTAATGGCCACCTGCCATGTACCGAAGGCCAGATTTAATTATTTTAGAAAATACACCATTTCTAAAACATCAACTGTAATTGGGTCTAGTACTTTCATTCACTTCTGGTAGCACACTGTCAACCTGTAAGATCGCTTGTTTCTTCAAGGCCCAGAAGTATGATGTTATAGGTGTATATAGGGTTAGTCTTTAACTTGCCCCATTCCCCCTGGGATGTAATATTGCTACTTATTTATGATCCCAGACATAGAAGATCAGTTTCAATCTCTAGCCTTGTTTCCACCAATTACCTCTTACCCACATGCCAAGGAAAGAATTGGCTCCAACCATGTG
The DNA here is from genome assembly GCA_004026905.1 of Hystrix cristata. Taxonomy (NCBI): domain Eukaryota; kingdom Metazoa; phylum Chordata; class Mammalia; order Rodentia; family Hystricidae; genus Hystrix; species Hystrix cristata. The sequence goes on from PVJO010005459.1 coordinate 72,847, forward strand.
GGTCTATCCAATTAAGCATTAGAAGAAATGAGCCCTGGTGTGTCTGCCTGTTCAGTGAAGTACCTGCAAGCCTGATCTGTTCGTTAACAAACCAGGATCCTGCAATAACACTCCAGGTATCTAAGTATCGGTGCTTCCTCAAACTCAGGGTTCAACGGATCTTAAAATGTTTATTCATTTTTATTTAACCAGGGTGCATTTCCAGAGTAAATGGCTCTAATGAGCTTCAAGGAAGGGCTGGAGTAACAATTACAACGTACACTTGTCATTATATTTGCAGGTCTTTTTCTTCTGAGGGCCCCAAATCACCTTCATGCGGAAGTTTCTAGGGCTCGAACTGCCATTTCTTGGAAATGTAGCAAGAAATCATGACTTTTAACTTCCTTCTAATTCCCAACAATATAGTTTATTTATTTATTTTTTAATGAAATAGAATTAGTATTGTCTTTAGAGGGTGCTGATTTATTTCAGTCCCTAGTGCCATGCTGGGGTAACGCTCTCTAGAATCTCTCAGTTGCTTCTTTAAATTTACTGTATATTAAGGCAGGTCTCCCCTTGACAGGGCTTTATATTCATTAGGTTCTATTATTATCTCTGCTATCCCTAAGCTCACACCTGAAGCTGCAGCTCTTTGGCCACACCTGACCGACAGAGGGCAGTCGCAGATTACTGTCTCACTGATGCTTGAGCCTTTGCCCAGGTCTTTGCTGCTCTGCTCACTGGTGTCCTTCAGGCCTTTTTGCCAATTGTAGTCAGAAATACTCATCTTTTAAGCCTCTGGAATTCCTTTTCACCATGTGCCACAGCACTTCTGACATTGCTGGCACTTTTAGTAAGGAACATCACTTTCTATACTTCTACTGAATGTCATAGTAGTGTTTGCACCATCTCGTCAATTTGTTTGTTTTGCTAGAGGGATAAATCCTAATTTTAAGAAGGTTGATTCCAAATAAATGCTTTCAAGTCCAACACTTTGTGCAACTTCAGTTGACCGAATCATTTCACAATACATTTCTGTGCCTATCATCTCGGCTTCTGTGGTTGTATATCACAGGTCCTGTAGCTTCTTAAAGACATAGTCTGTGCCATTTTAATCAAGCGTAGTGTGACCTTAGTGGATTTATGTCCATTTGCATTACGCACAGTTGGGCATTATGGCAGATGCTCATAGGAGGAATGTGTAGCTTATGGAAAGAGGTTTGTGCATCATCTTTGAGGAATAAGAGAATGCAAATTCTTAAGAAGGAGACTTGGAAAATATAAGTGTGAACGTTTCAGATGATTTTATAGATGATTGAGTTGAGCAAAGCAAAACAATAGAAAAGTGTGATTCATTTAGTTGTTAAATTTAATGCAATTGACAATGAGAATAAATAATCTTTTCTAGATGTTAGTGAGAAAGAGCAAGGAAGCCCAAATATTCCTGAGAAATACATTGCTTTCTCCATTTGTCACAGAATAGAGGGTTATCACAATTAATTGATGGCAATCACACGTCTCCTCTTTACCTTGCTACTAGAGCATCACAAGGGTGACCCTGGGGATAAAGCCAGCTCTGGTATCTTCATGCTGTGTCTGTGTCACCAAAGGACCGATCTGCACTGACACCAGAGGCCCTAACAGGAGCTCTATCTCTGAGAGCAGCCGCGTCACAACTCCTCTGATACCCAGCCACTCAGGTGACACGCGGTGTGCCTGAGAGTGGCCAGAAAATGGTTCCTGACAGGGCAGAAGCCAGGGCCAGGCTGAGGCCCGGAAGTCCCTAGATCCTGCTGGGCCATGATCAGCATTGGTACTCATTCCTAGAAACTTTCCGGAATGACAGTAGTCACAAATTCAGCCCTTATGGCCTCCCAAAACACCAGAGCTGTCAAACAAGTAGCTTCTTTCCTCTCCATTCTTCGGTGCTGTCCCCGTGACCGATGAGTCTGTTCTCGGTGCCTCTGGGTGCCATGGCCGCACCAGGGTTTGGAGAATTTTGCCTCAGCCACGGCCACTGCTATAACCCAGGACCGCCTGAGATGACTACAAACTTCTGCCTCTTCCATAACTTTGGCCCCTGTGCCACCACTTTGGCGGTATCTAACAGGTCTAAGAGCTACAGAGGGTGCACATTGTGGGTCTGTCTCTTGTCTATATAAGCAGTACTCGCTATGTTTTCCTTAGGTCAGCCCAAGCAGGTGGCATTTTATTTACTACTTCCCTATGCTGCAGCTGTAGCGTTGGCCCTACTCAACCCCAGGTTTCAGTATTTGCTGTTTTTTACCTCAGATTGACTGGACCAAGCAGATTACATTTAAGGAAAAAATCACAACACTAAGGGCTGTGAGTCTTAAGTGTGCTTAGCAGACAGGAGGCTGCTGAAGAGCTCTCAGTGGCAAAGAACTGAGAGTAGTGGAGTGAGACTTAAGTGTGGCCGAATGGTAGAACTGCAGAAAACTGCAGAGACTGTGCAAAAACTCCAGAGAACCACCAGAGGTCCAGCAAACCCCAGAGAAAAGAATGCGACTTCCAGCTGCAGAGTGGAGTGGCTGAGAGCCTCCAGGGGCTGCTAACAGGATTTTGTCACACCTAAGTTGCAATCATGAGACAGAAGAATAGAAAGTGAAAATGCTAAAGAATGCCCAGGAAGATTAGATTCTCATTGCAGAAATGAACTGTGCCTTAAGAAAGAACACTTTTATTATTTTAACTACCGTTGTATTTTACTCCCTATCTGGTTCTCTCTTGAGATTTGTTAGCTACAAATTAACAATGAGAAACTGACATTAAAATATCCTATTAATAAAGAGAAAAGGCCTCTTTGTTAGGAGGCTAATGTCAAGGTCACTTTTCAGAGGAGCCCTACATCTTGCACAAATGGACTTTCCTCCCTCTCCCTACTGTGATCAGTCCTTGGCTGAGAGCAGCTTTGGCAGAGCGGTGTGAGGCTGCCCTGGTGGAGGATCCACAACACTGCACTCGCTGTGTCCCTACCTGATGCTATTTGTTCTTAGAGTTGATCAAGTTCTCTCACAAGTTCCTCAAAACAGGAAATCGGAACGTCACATTTTTCTTGCCAAATTCCATGTTACTGCTTTTGAGGGTCAGGAGGAACACCAGATTTATTGAATTAAATACTTCGTAAACTAATTATACAGGTAAGTATCTACAGTTTTGCACTGTCTCAATAGCCACTGGAGACAGCTGACTAAATTGAAAATGATTAGGATTTTATATAATTAAAACTTCAGTTCCTCAGTTCTGATAATGAAGAGCCACATTTGACTAGTGGATTCCGTATTGAAAAGCATTGACATATTTATCATGGTAGAATATTTTATTGGACAGCTGGTTTCTAGAGAAACGAAAGCAACCAGTAGCCTTCTTGTATAGCTTATTGAGCTTTTTAGTTCATAAAAATTTGTTTCAACCAAAATTCAACATAAATTAACATACATTTAAAATTGGCAATAGCACTTAACCTGTAAATGATTCACTATACCTTCGGGGATAATCTTCCGAAAAGCTATGATATAAGAGTGTAATGTCAGATTGTGAAGTCATTTGTAACCTAATTTAATTTAATTGTTTGAAACCATGTTTTTTTGAATTCTATCCAATAATATAAGGTAAAAAAATTAGGTGAAAATGAGATGCTAGGTGTAGAAATGATTCAGAGGAATTATTACATTTGTCCCATTATGATAAAGTTTCAAGGAAATTATTATTGCTATATAAAATTTTTTAAGCCCTTTGTTTTCTAACTTATCTTTGGTGAAAGTAATATTTATTGAAAAAATGTATTATATCGTGTTTAAAAAAGCAATTTATGTCTAAATGACATTTATTCCTTGATCAATTAATTTATTCTCCTTAACCTACTAGATATGTTTCCCTCTAGAATTATGTTCGACCATAAAAAAGTATTTTCTAGTATCTAAAAAGGATTTACATTCCCCAAAGCAAGTATTTGCAGATAATTTATTAATCACAATCCTTTACTGGTTAGTAATTTCAAAGGAACAATAACGTTCACTGGGCAATTGAAGCGTATTGCAGATATATTCTTGTATAAAGATAACATAATTTTTAAGTGTTTGTGCTTAAATTGAAACATAAAGGAAAATGACAAAATTGTTTTCTTATTAATTATTCCCAAAACCAAGTTATAAAAGTTTCTTGTTCATAACCTGATTTTTTCAGTTCCTTCACTTTTTTCCAAATTTTTATTGGAGCAAAGTTGATATAAAATATACGATCTTAACTCCTCTTGGATTTATAGTTCAGTGGCATTAAGTGTCACTTATTGCTGTGCAGTGATCACAAACATCCAATTCCAGAACTCTTTTCATCTTGCAAACCTGAAGCTCTATACCCATTAAACAATAATCCTATTTCCCTATTCTTCTAGCCCCTGGGCAGCACCATTCTACCTTCCATTTCTATGATTTCACTTACTTATTATAGGCACCTAATGTAAATAGAAGCATATCCTATTTGTGTTTTTGCAACTGACTTTCACTTAATATAATGTCCTCAATGTCAATCAGTGCTGGAGAATGTCCCTGAGTTGCCATAATTTTTTTTTAATTTTATTTTAAACCAAGAACATGTATTGGTACATTTTACATATAATGGTTACATTCATCACATTTATTTTGTACCTGTACATGATGCATCTTCGTTCTCCCCCCTCTTCCCCGCCCCTCCCCTCTGTTCCCTCCCTCCCTATATACAGCAGGTTCATTCATAATTTTCCGTATTTTCCCTTTCCCTTTTCTTTCCTTTGTTGCCTTTCTGCTTTTCCCCTTCTTTCTTTCTAGTAGTTTCCATAATTTTTAAAGCTGAATAATATTCCTTTCTATACCACATTTTGCTTTTACATTCACCGATTGATAGACATGTGTGCTGCTTCCATATTTTAGCTGTTGTGAATAAATCTTCTATGAATGTGGGTGTGATTTTTTTCTGGTTTCTTATTATTTTTCAATTAGGGTGTTAATATGAGATTTTTCCTCTTTTTGGCATTGACAAATTTTCCCCCAACACTTTCAATATATTCCACAAGTTCTGCTATGTTGTGATTTCATTTTCATTCAACTGCTGCTTGCCTGGTAGGTCCAACTTTTAAAAATTTACCTTCTAGACATTCCCCAGGAAGTTGCAAGTATTCTATATATTCCTGATATTCAAAACTATGTTGTCAGACAAATTCTGCAATATTGTCTACGTGGAGAAAGGGATTCCTAGTGCTTCCTCCTCTATCATCTTTCAAGAACCCTCTCAAGTCACTTTATTACAAAAGCAATATGAAGGAGACAATGAGTATAGAAAAAAAATAATTATTTTTTCCTGTAAACTAGCTACTCAGCATTATACTTAACGATTTATATAGATTATTGTGCAAAATCTCAGAAAAATTACGATGTTGTAGTTTTATCAACATTTCACAGGTAAGAAAATTGTAAACAGAAAATAGAGGAGCCAGCTTGCAAATGAAGATGAATTTGATTTCACTTCCTACACTTATTTACAGAATTGGTATAAAGATTTCTGTTCTGTACCTACAGAGCAGATCACACTCCTCAGTAAGCCTCTGACCTGCTCACAATAAAGCAATTATCTGACTTGTAGCAAAGGTATTTGATATTAGCTACAATGCTGGCTGTTGTCAAGAAAAAGAAGCAAGGAAGCTTAAAGGTTAGTAATGCCTATTAAAAAGTATGAATTTTAAAAAAGTTTCTTTTGAACTCCATATGTGTGCAAAGCGCTCATTAGTGTAATTCTGTTCTGTAATTATAGTATTTCCCAACCATATTATAGTGCATTATTTGTATTTTTCTGTCTTCCATACTTTTAACTCAGTAAACTAAGAGTAGGGCACAGAGTTTCTTGCAAGTAAAAAACAAAAACAAAAACAAACAAACAGCATGAAAATAATTATTGGCTCTAATAGAACTAACCAAATGAAGTGCTGGTCACTTCCAAGTGTATTAAAAGAAACTTTCTGAATTGTCTTGCTGTAATAGAAATACTTTTACTTAGCTTATTCCATCTGCTACCTAAAGAAACAAGAGCTCTGACTTTATTCTTGAAAATTTAAAATATATTGAAGCTAAATACTATTTTGTAGAACTTTATATGTATAATAATTATCTATGATAGTTTCCGTTATTTTAGGTTCCTTTTGAGATTAAGTCTGGAGTAGGGTTGTTTGGAAACTTGCATTAAATTGTCATTTGCATGTCACGCATTGTAGAACATGGAATAAAGCCACCTGACTTTGCAAACTCTGACACTTTTATAAAATGAAGGCTGTGGGATTCTGTTTAAGACTGAGTGACCCAAATTTGGGTCTGTTTTGATGGTGGTGAAAACTTTGATTCAAGTTCCATTGATGTCTCACTTAAGCAAAGAAAATAAAAAAAGAGTGATTAGTACTTTTCAGTCAAAACAATATTCCTTCCTCATTGAACGAACACTGAAAGTATGGAAATAGTCTTATTATATTATTTAATTCTATTCACGTGAATGAAAGTATATTCAGGATAGAACTGAAATGCTATAAATTTGACTTTAAAAAATTAAGGCACAACAGGATATTCAAGTGTCAGATAACAATAGCCTGTAAAGTCAGAACAATTTTTCATGTAGCAGAGAGACAGGAAGAGTTCTTTTAAAAACATTCATTTCATAAAGTATTACAAAGTATAATTATGAAGACATCTGCTTTTTAAATTTAATTTCACTGACTGTCACCAAAGGCATGAATCTTTCAACATCATTATAAAGAACTACAGGTTTTTGAAGACAACAGCATAGAAATTTGGGACACGAACATGGAGTGTCACAGTATAAGGAGATGTTGTCAGGTTGTGCCAGGACAGTGAAGTAAGGTGAATGCAGTAGAGACACAAGGATAACAACGTGTGATATTCCAAAGAAGAAGGGTGGGAGAGAGTTACAAATCACTGGGTCCCTAAAAGGGAATGGCAGACAAGGAAATCAGAAATTTAGAAAATGAAGAGGATAAAGTGATTTAAAAAGGGGATAAAATGGAGATAAGCGTTTGAAATATCTGGATTTACTTTAAATTGCTGCAAAGGAAGTCAAAATGGGAGAACTGTCCACATTTTGCCAAAATAGTGTCACTAGTTAGCTGCCACATGAGAACATACACTGTCGAAGAGGGAGCTGTACTTTGTTTAATGTGCAGAAAAAGGCTTTCAGAAAGACTATACTGTAGAAAAAGCACACTGACATCTTGTTTCAAGTACTCGATGCAGACATCTTTAAAGAAATGGAGGAAGGAAACTGGATGTTCATTGCTTCGTTGGAGAATTTGCTGTGAGAAAGTTTCATTCTAACACTTTCCACTTAATGATAATTCAAGTTCACTGACAGAGAACAATGCAACCTCTACTGACGAAAACTCTCTTCGACAAACCAAAGTTACATGATTTTTAACTGAGGCAACACAAAGGTAAATACTCTACTCTTCCTAAGTTTAATGTTATGTAGAAATGAAAGGAAAATTGTCCCGAAGAAAGGTGTTTGCTAATCACGATTCTTTGACTTTTAAGTACATGAAAACTTTATTTTTTTACTGTTATTAGTACATGTTTACAGCACATATTGATTACGTTCATTGTAGTGGGTCAGTACACGTACATAATACATTTCAATTCTACTCTTTTTCTCTGCCCTCTAATCCCCTTTTATTTTTCCAGCATCAGATTCATTTATCCTATAAATAAATAACTTTATAAGTTTATACATAAACAACTTTATAAGGTTAATTATCGTATATACAGATTTGAAAGAAAATTAATTATCATATATACAGACTAGAAAACCAGACTAATATGTCAAAGAACATAGAAAATAGGTAAGACAGTACTAAGCCGTGGTGTACTTTTACATACTCTGTCCATATTGGATCACAATACCTTCTTTTTCTTTCTCTTTTTCCTATCATATGTCTTTTATTTCATACTTTATGAATATATTGAATTTTTCATATAAGAGAAATCATGTGATATTTAAGCTTGTGTGTCTGAGTTAGTTTACTTAACATTATGGCCTTGGCATACATCCATTTTCATGTAAATGACTCAAGTTCATTCTTTTTTATGGCAGGGTCGTACTCCATTGTGTATAAATACCACACTTTTTCAGGCAGTTTTCAGGATTACGAATTTTACTTCTAGGGGCACAGGTATGCATGTGTCACTGTGGTTGACGTCTTTAACTGGGAAGATACCTAGAAAAGGAATAGCTGAGTCAAATTGAAGTTCTACTTTTAGGTTTTTGAGGACTCTCCATAGTGCTTGTATCAGTTTCCAGTACTATCAACAATGGTGAAGGGTTTCTTTCTACCCATAGCCTCACAAATATTTATTATTGATTGATTTCTTGATGGTAGCTATTCTTTCTGGAATGGGATGGAATCTAAATGTTGTTTTAATTTGCGTTTCTCAAATGGTCAGTGATGTTGAAGATTTTTTTCGTGTATTTATTGGTCATTCATATTTCTTCGTCTGAGAAGTGTTAATTCATTTCAGATACCTATTTTTTAATTGGGTCTTTAAGTTTGGGGGGTCTAATATTTTGGAGTTCTTTATATACCCTAGATATTAGCCTTTTGTTTGAGGAGTAGCTGGCAAATATTTTTCCCCATTCTATGCATTGTCTCTTTGCTCTGTGGTTTCCTTTGCTGTTCAGAAATTTTTTAACTTGATATGATATCATTTGTTATTATTTTTTGTGCAACCCAGGTTTTGTTCAGAAAGACTTTGCCTGTACATACGTCTTCAAAAGTTTTACCTATTTTGTCTTCCAGAAGATTAAGGATTTCTGTTATAATGTTTAGATCTTTGATCCATTTTCATTTTAGTTTAGTGCATGGCGAGAGATATGGGTCCAGGTTCAACATTATCATGTAGATAGCCAGTTTGCCCAATACCATTTGCTAAAGTAGCTATCTTTCCTCCAGCCAAGGGATTTGGCCCCTTTGTCAAAGATAACACAGCTGAGTATGCCTGGAGTTGTTATACAGTTACAGATCTTCTGTTTGTTTCAACTAATCCACCGAGTCTTTCTTTTTTCCCAACACCATGCTGTTTTTGTCACTGTGGTTTTGTGACATAGTTTGGAATCCATGAATGCGATGCCCCCTGGCTTGGCCTTGTTTCTCAGAATTGCTTTTGCTATTCCAGGTCTCTTCTGATTCCATATGAAGCTTAGGATTGTTTTCTCTTGTTCTATAAGAAATGTTATTGGTATTTTGATTGAGGTTGTGTTAAATCTATGTAACAGTTTTGACAGCATGGCCATTTTGACTCTATTGCTTCTGCCTATCCAGGAACAGGGGATATGTTAGAAGATCTTTAGATAAGATCAAATGCAAGTACTCTTCAAATTCTTTAATGAAATCAAAGGGAAGCAGTATGCCCATAATCATTCCTAGAAGCAAGCATTACCCTGATTCTAAAAACAGAAAAAGACCCAACCAATGAAGAGATGCAAAAATCTTCAATGAGACACCAGCAAACAACATGCATTAAATCATCAAAATTAAATCATCATTACCACAGATAGTTATTCACTTTTTTCTTTTTTTCTGTTTTTTTTTTTTGTTTGTTTTTTTTGGTTTTTTTTTTTTGGTACAGTGAAAATACTTAAGATCTAGCCTCTTTGCAAAACTCAGTCACACAAGAAAGTATTGCTCGTTTGTATTTAGCTTACCTATGTGGTTAATCATGGCCACAGATTATATCTTTACATTATATCTTTAAAAAATTATACATTATATCTTTAAAAAATAAGCAACAAATCTGAGTAGAATGTTCTCTAGTAAAACATACCAAGGGGCAAAAATATATATGACAAAGTTCTCCACTCGCTAATTTTTAAGGAAATATAAATCAAGACCACAATAAAATATCACTTTTCAGCTACTACAGTGGCTCTTATCAGAAAGACAAAAGATAACATGTTGGCAAGCCTGTGTAAAAAAAAGGAACCCTTGCATATAATTATTGGGAATATAAAGTTGTACAGTGTGGAAAACAGTATGGGAGACTTTCAAAAAATTAGGAATAGAAGTACTTGTGATCTAGAAATAGAAGTTCTGGGTATATCAAAGAAATGAAATCACTCTGTCAAATATGTATCTGCAGTTCCATGCCGTTGAGGTAATATTTTACTGTAGCGAAAATATTAGAAAATGTTAAATATCTATCAGTAGGTGAATAGGTAAAGAAAGTGTATATACAGAAAGTGGAATGTTATGTAGCTTTAAAAAAGAAAAACATGCCATGATTTTCCAACATGTATGAAAATAGGGGACATTATGCTAAGAGAGATAAGGTAAATACAGACTGAAAAATACCGCACAGTTTCGTGTACAAGCAGGGATAACAATATATGGTGAATGTTTATATTTTAAAAAATTATCATGATAAAAGAAATATTGCCATTAATTCCCCTGAAATACCTTCCCTCAATTTGAACGCAATTATTACATCCTTCTTGGCCCTTCCTGCAGCACTTCTGAAAGTCCTCTTCTGTGAGCATCTTTATTTTAAAGTTGCGAACAATATATGTTGAATGCTGCTGCTGCGCGGCATCCAACTGTAAAGCAAAGTCTTTAAAACATTATGGTGTCCTCTTCCATTTTGTTCACTGGGTCTGATACTGTGTGACTTCTGGCTCTTCCTCAAGGTTCAAATGACCATGATAAGTAAACGTTTTAAATTAATTCAGGACATCGAAGTAGACATGAAATCACAACGAAAGACACTCAAGAAAGAGGATTTCCAGAGCTGCTTTGGAAAGTGTCAAGAATGATGCGATAAGTGTGTTCAAAGGTAAGGCGATCATTTTGATGGGGATCAGTGGAAATGTGAATACTGTAATACGTTTTTCAAATTTATACACAGATTGTATTTTTGATTACAACTTAAAAATGTGGAATCCAAAACAGTAGAGCTCACTGAAGGAGAGAGTTGAAAGGCGACTAGCAGGACTGATGGGAGGGAGGACTGGGGAGATATCTGGTTGACTGGGGTCCTTTGTTAAATAGAAACCAATCCTATTGATGAGGACTCAGCTCTCAGGAACTAACTTCCTCCCAGGGTGGTACAATTTAATAACACCATATTGGGCGCTACGATGTCAACATGTGAATTTGGTGGTGGGTACAATCATTTGAACACTCACAGCAAAATTTACTGCTTAACATTAAGCTTAACTGATCATATAGGACCATGTACATAATTATAAAGTAAATATAAACTTTAAGAGATCTAAACCTTTAGAATTAAAACTAGTTATTATAAAAGATCGGAACTGGACATTGGGCATTTATTTGGGTGACATAGTGTGAACAAATGGTTTTGAATTAGTGGAGAGTATTTAGAGTGGGAAGATTTCACATAAAATCCAGAAATTAGAATTTTTGTTAACAACAACAAATCAGAACATACAGAATAGTGACTAAATTTTAGCATGACAAAGATTAGCTAGAGGCAAGCAGACACTAACTCAGTCAAATGAGGCATGTACTTGCCAGTTTGTCATGGCCCACTTTCTGTTGCCTCTTAACACCAGCAAAATGGCTGCTTTACATAGCCACGCTCATGGCCTGGCCCTATGGGCACTTCGTGGCACACAGAGCTACACGTCTTAATGATACAGTTGTAATCATTTTGATTGGGTTTTGATGCAATTAGCAAAAATAAAAAAATATAGAATTGACTATAAAAATCATAAGAATTGTGTTTTTTTAAAGTGTAAAGTTTAGAAACCATATGATGTTAAACATTAATTATATAAAAATAATTTGGGTGCTGTCACCTATGAACAAATGAATCCTGGATTTGCAGGTTCCTACTTTCATCTTTATTTTTCAGTTCTAGGAATTAAACCCAAAGCCTTAAAGATACAAGGCAGATTTACAACTCGAGCTACGTCCTCAGCCTGCAGTGCATAGTTTTGTAACTTCAGGTAATGCATTTTATTTCTGTAAGTCTTTCTATTCTGACCTCAACAAAGGAGTCACTAAGAATATCAAAGTCTATCACAGATTTATGTTTCATATTAAATAAAACAAATGCTTGGTGTTTTGCCTGGCAAACGTTGTTTGCATTATAATTCTATTAAGCATTTTGTTAAGTTTTGCTGTTAGTGTATATATCATATCTCTGAGAACGTTGGGAATTAATTGAAAACAGGGAATCAATGATCTCCTACCTCTGAGGATGTTTTTCATATTTTTTTCAAAGAAGTGAAGCACATGTTACTCCATATGAGGTCATTGAAATCTGACACCTTTTCTCACATGGAGGCAGGATGATATTCCAATGAGCAGATGTTTCACTCTGTAAGGAGAAACAAAAGTCATTCTCCATGCTCCGAAAGAGTTTTATACAGAATCAAGTAAGTGTGTTTCAAGGTGAAATATGTAGATTTCTCTCCAGTGGAATGTATAATTCTTTTAGATTATGAAGAGACTATCTAGGCGCCTTCATATGTGTAGGAAAATAGAATTTTCAAAAGCCTGAAAAGACTAAAGGCAAATTCTTAGTCTGTCCAGAAGACACTGGGGCCAACAGGTAGGAATCTGCTTCCCAAAAATAGTGCTAAAATTCATTGCTGGATGAAAAAGATTTTAGTTTTGGACTTAATATGGGATTTTTTTATATAGTGGAAGAATTTTGATTGCTCCAGTTATCCTGTAACACAAGCTCTTATTTCAATGCTGCATGATCCACCAAGATCAAGCTTAGGCAGGGACACACACACACACACACACACACACACACACACACACACACACATCCTATTTTAAAAAAAAAATTTGAAATAACAAGACATATTGACACGGAAAATGAAAATAAGAACTTAGTTGAACATTTTTGCATTCGTTACTCATTCGATTGTTGACAGGGCACCCTACTACTTTCTGTTTCCTCTCCAACCTCTTGTCCCTGGCTATAGAACGTCTCCGCCTTTTTCAGTCTTAGCGTGTGCCTTCACTCTGGAACTCTAAGCTGTCCTCAGGAATTTGTGCAAACACATTCAGTCTTAAAGGTCTCTTCCAGAAGTCTGCTGCATCAATTATATCTACTCACAAGAGAATCATTAGTGAACATTTTGCTGTCACATTAGGGCAGCAGCTTCTGGATGCTTGAATATGTGATAATGTCATAGAAAACCATAGTTTCAAAGGTATATTTTTTCATTATCTTGCAAAGAAACAAACTCATCGGTGGGGAGTAATAATGTGTATGAAATAAAAACATCCTGGTGTATAAGAAAGTTTATAAATCTAAGAATTTCGGAGGTAGCAAGAGCTCTGCTTGCTAGAAGATACTCATTAATGGAAGAATCTATACTTACAAAATGGGCTGTCTGGTCCATATGACTGTTGAGACCCTACAGTAGGACACATTTGTTTATATGTTTATATGAAACAAAACACTAAGCATTCTTTTTAAATGTAGCTCCTTCCAGAATCCTTATTAGTATTCTAATGTTGTCTTTCCAAACTGTTTTGTATATCAGGGTACACTCAGGCTGCAGGTCATTATCCCTTCTAGCAAAAGTAATCACCAAGTGGACAAATACAAGTTTTTCCTGGTAGGAGGCATCCCGTTCTTTTGCTCCAAAATCCTAGATCCACGTACCGTGATTACTCAAAGGTTCTATAAAGCACTTTTACACGCCATAACAATGATGTCAGTCTTCATTTGATTTCAGTGAGTCTTAAGTCCTATGTGTCAAGATGGCCCGAACTTCAGCTACACTGAAGCACAAATGTATATTGATCTCAGTCCCAATAAAAGGAAGCAGTTTTAGTTTTGCTCAGTGAATGGATTTTAAAGGCCTTGCATCAGCGAATGAAGCGAGAGTTATCAAACATTCTTCCTTAATGACAAGCTGTTTAAGATATAATCATTTACTTTCACATGCCCCAAAACTTTAATTGGGAAGGCCTGTTTTTCGAGTTTATACTGCATATATCTTATTATGCCAGCTAGAGTATCCGATATATTTTTGTTCTCTAGGTTTAGTAAGCATGATGCCATCAAGGCAAATCGGCATGATGTTCTGTGAAATTCGAAACTATCCAAGTCTCTGCGGACCATAACACAACAGGGCTGAAAGCCAACATACAGTTTAGTTAAGACAGTGAATTGGACTACCTCCACTGCCAGGTGAAAGTAAAATCCTACTTATTTCATTCATTAATCACCACACAGATGTAGCAGTTTCCAGATGAATAGTTGCATAACAAACACATGAATGTGTTAAGGTTGCTCCCAAATGTCTGAGTCTGGAGATGCTGTTTGGAGGACCATCTGATCACTAAGAAAATTCACTTTCTTCAAGAACATCTGAGGCTCTAGCACAAGGACAACATGAGAGTGGAGGAGCCACGTGATAGGAATCACTGCTCTTTACATCTTTCGGGTATTTGAGCATGACATTAATCTCCAGTTTCCTCTGGAATGGAGTATTGTTTCTCCTTTTAAAAGTCTGGCTTCCAAAGCACTCACAGAGCTTTTATTGATCCATTATTATCCTAATAGCTCTTACTACAGAGGTCAGGGAGCTAATTTAGAAATTCTGCCAGCTGCCAAATAAGTATTCCGATTTTTTCGTCTTAAAGTGATAAAATACATATTCGAAGTGAAACCACAGTCACCCAGATCCAAGTGTATGGTGGACTAGAAAATATGCTTTATTTGGCACCTAACCATGCTCCGTCCCTACTGACGGGCCACCGTGGTGAACTGGATCTCCAGAGGATATTTTGAAAATATTACCAATATCTACAATCGCTGAACTATCACCATATTTTCCTTTCCCCCAAGTACAGTCACCAAAGAAAGTAGTTTCAAATTCTTTTTAATGGGATTGGAGAATGATTTATAGTATACTATTGTAGTGTGACTTAAGAACATTTATTTAAGGGAATTCAACTTTTCCTTCAGTAAAGAATCTTTGGATCTATAAACTCACTTGGAATTGAGGGATAGTTCACATTTTCCCATTGGGGTGACTTACATAGAATTTCTTCATAAAAAACACAGAATTTTCCAGTCTTATATATTAAATAATATTATACTGACCTGAAAATTCTTTCATATTTAGAGATCTAATAATTGGTCAACATCTACAGTCTCTGAATGTCAAAATCTTCTATTTACCAAACCACACCAGCTGTTTATTTGATGGACACTTTTATTAGGATGATTAAATTTTAAGACCTGAAGTTTTGCACACCAGGATCCCATCTTTCTCGTGGAAATCCAGAAGTTTATTTCAGTGGAGGCATCTTTCAACACTATGGCCTGCAAGGGAAAATTAGCCCAGAGAGTCCACTAATGCTGGTATCTTGCTCTTGATGATAGTTAACAGTACTTTGGTAAAAGAACTTGTAATTTAGGGCTTAAATTTATTCTAGCATTTTCATCTCCCTAATTAGTTGGATTTCTTCTTCTTTCTTCTGCCAGAGATGTTCTGGCATCTCAATGTTATACATCTTTGTCTAAAGCTTTTAGTGAATCAGTCAAAATGTTACATCTACCTCCAGCCTCTGGAAATCAGGTTTTTTAAAGTAATAATACTAAGAAAATGGAAACATGTACATAAATTTAAGTCAGTCCTTGCTACAGAATGTCCAACATACTCGAATCTATTTCTGCACATATCCCTCAGTTTCTTGGCAATATAAATGGTCAAATCTTGCAATTATTTATGTGTATAATTCCTTTTGTGCCAGGTAGCCTTATTTCCTAGACATATGTAGAAATATGTTTATCTTGGGTCTGGGGACAAAGAGCCACGGTGAGGCAGGGCCTTGAAGGGAACAAAAGTTCCATTGCAAAGTGAGGTTTAAAATAGAGTTGTCAAGCATGGAGATTTTCCTACAAAAAGACAGTGAGGAAGTTTCTTCCACTGGCAGGAGAAAACTGAGGGAAATTTAAGAGGTGAAGTTTCTCAGATTCTTCTCTCTCCAATTAAAGGACTCTAATCCAAAATTCAGAAACTCACTTTTTAGTGTCTAAAGCTTTATTTTAAGAAACTCCACTAAGGAGTTTTATTCAACTTGCATTACTATTCCTTGGTTGACATGATTAAATTTAGAGTTTAATTGTTAGCCCTGTCTGCCCTGTGGCTATAAGAAAATGATATTATTCCTGATCCACAGTGGAAACTCTCTGGTGTTCTGTGTCTTAAGCTGACTGTTGTAAGGTAAGAGTTTACAGTTGTCCTTCTAGTACAGCCAGAAGTAGCCGTATCACGCAACAGACTTCGCAGTTACCACTTCTGTAATCATCTCAAGAGCAACAGATACTTTATCTTCAGGAGCAACGATTTCAAAAACAACCATTGATAATACTTCATATAATACACATGTGACTGTACACCATCGTTTTTTACTCTCCTTTTCCCACCGACAATGAAATTTTCATTATATATTAGCATAAATATGCATATAATCCAGTTGGAGAATCCGCATTTTGAAACCACTTCTAATAACAAAAAGTAGAATATATACAGGTCAAAAACTAGAGTCCACACTAGATAATTCAATGTAAATAGTGCAGAATATGTAATTAGTTATAAAGGTATTGATAGAACTGGAAAAGGGGAAATATGGAGCAAGCTAAAGCCAATTTCAGGAAGTCCCTTAGGGCAGGTGGAACTGAAGAAAATGAAGTCACTGGAATCTGGAAGCTACGAACACCAGGCGGGAGCTGAAGTTCTGGGACCAGAGACACTGCGGGGCCCGCCCGTGAGAGCCGGGTCACAGAAGGAGTTGCACGGCAAAGAGAAGACTGAGCCGAACCTGGAGACGTCACTAGAAGGAGGAAGAAACGTACCGCTCTGCTGAACTTCCGGATCCCCAGTGTTCGGCTGGCGTTCCCCTTTTACAGGGCAACAACTGGTACAATACTTGTATGCACTCAGGTCCAAATACTTGAGGTATTGCAAATGAAAATCGAATGTTAATTTATAAAAAGTGATAATTAAGCTATTTACCTAGTATTTGGAAAAGTATAAGAAAGTGATTTTTGTCAGATTATCGACAACACTGGATAAGGGAATTTAGCATAATAAGGATACAAATGCCACTTTTAGTTTTCTGTTGATCTGTAACATTATCACAATCTCAGCATTTACAAATTTAACTCTCAGGATTTTCCTTTTCTTTTCAAACCCTTGTCTTTTCAGTTTTCAGTTGCTACATGCCACATATGCACACACTGAGTATCTTTGCTCTTTCACAGTTCTGTAGGTCAAACATCTGGGTCAACTCAATAGAGTATGTCTGAGTCTCCCAGACAGGCGTGTTGGCGTGTGTCATGCTGGGGTCGGGACAACAACATCCTGCCAAGCTCATTCACGGAGGTGGAATTCATTTGCTTGGGGCTCAAGATAGACATGTTTGTTCCCCGGCTTGCTTTCACCCAGAGGCTCCTCCTTTCTTTGGTACATGGCTTTCTCCTCATTTGAGCTATCAAGGGCATATCAAATCCTTTCTGAGCTTCAAATTTCTCTTCTGCTACCAGTCAGAGAGAAAAAAAAAATCTTTTTTATAAGGGCTTATGATTAGATCCTGCCCATATGAATACTCTCTGTACTTGAATGCCAACTGTGCCATTTGACAGACCATAATGAAAGGAGTGACATCTCATTATAGTCACCCACTCCAGGGATGGGAATGAGACGTGAGAGGGGATCATTTTAGTAGTTCGGCCTGCCGTAATGGTGCACTACTCTAAGGAGCGGAAGGAGCAACCTTATTTCAACGCACACTCTGTGTTTCAAGAATAACAGTACTGTCTAATTTCAATGCTTGGTAAAGCAATATATATTTAAGAATAATATGGGGATTTATTTGATGGTAACATTTTAAATTAATTCCTGGAAAAGGAAATCTTTGACATTTGTGAAAATATGCAAATAATTCCATAAATTTATAGGAAAGAGAATGTTCTTTTTTGAGTGGTGATGATGTTTTAAAAGGAAATCACATCATAGGAAAAGACATATGAGTATAAAAATATTTAATTCCCAAGATTCTAGTATACCACCTTAGGTGTGTGATTTTCTAAGTAGCTTTCTTTTTCATAAGAAAGGAGATAAATTTGAGTGTCCCATGACTTTCTGGCATTGACTCTCTCTAAGCATGAAATTGTTGTCACTGTGTATTGGTTGAGCACCAGCACGTAGGAAGGGAGCCTAGAATTTTTCTGCAATTTCAGAGTCTTTCTGAAGCTGAGAACATTATTAGATTAAAAAAAAAAATCTAGAAACTCCTTGGAGTTTTCTATTTCCTGAATGTTTTATAATCGTTTAATACTACCATTGACTTCTTTGGAAATAGATTTTCTGTGTTGATTTAACTAGAACTATAAATTCTTAAGGACTAAGAAGTCTATTATTTTCTTTGTATTCTTCCAAGCAAATGACAATATTATGTGATAATCAAATAGTGGGCTTCTTAAATTAGACATGTGCATAAAACAAACCCTCCTTGTTGGAAACCCAAGTGATTGCCATTAGCCACTTTAGTATCACAGCGGGTTACATGAATTATTATTACATTTAATTAGCATTCTGACAAGTAGAGGGATTCTTTACCTGCATTCAGATTACACACAGAAAATGATTTGAAAGCATTTCCTGCTTCAAAAACATCAAAAGCAAATCAAAGAAATCAGCTCCAGTCTTATCCTTATTATCAAATATCTGGGGATCATTACAACAAATGACAGAGGAATAAATGACAATTACAAATACTGTTTTATGATGACATTTGATTTTCCACAGGAGATTATTCCAAGCAAATTTATGTTCAACGAAGTTATCCTACTGTTTAGTAATAATTTTGTTCTCTTCTCTCTCTCTCTTTTTTTTTTTTTTTTTTTTTTTTTTTGGTTTAGGGGATTGAACTCAGGGCCTTGTACTTGCTAGGCAAGTACTCTAACCACTGAGCTAAATCTCCAGCCCCCTTCTCTTTCATAATCAATGAAATGATGTAAAATATTACATCATTTCATATTTATGGCGTTATTTAATTTCTATTTGATTATATTCCTGATGTAACATATATTAAGTAATTCATTGTTTTGAATTACTGAATATCATATTAGAATTCCCAGCAAGAGTGAGAATTGTAGTAGAACAGAGATATATAGCTTTATGTGCTGAAAAGGTACAAGCTGACAGATGATGTTGTAGATATTGCAGACCAATGCAGGAGTAATGGTGTGAAATCTCTTTCGTGCATCACCAAATAAAATTGCTATTCTCATGTTACAACACTTAGTGATTATATAAGTATTTGCTAATAATATTTTATGAATGATATTTAGTAGAATTTTTTTTTCACTCAGCTGCTTTCTTGGTGCCATATTTCCAATGTAAGACAAAGTAAATCTTGCACAAAATAAATTCTGATTTTTCTTATATTGGAAGTGATATTAAGTATGACTATGTAATAGTACAGTTTTACTTTCCATGAAAATATACATTTAACAAAGGATTGGGGATTTAGCTCAAGTGGTAGAGTGCTTGCCTAGCAAGCACAAGGCCCTGAGTTCAATCTCTGGCATCAAATACACATATACAAAAATATATATCTTTAACAAATGAATATATTTAACAAATATATATATTTATATTTGAATATATTTAACATATATTTATATGAATATTATATGAATACATTTAGCATATATTTATATATGAATATTATATACGAATATATTTAACAAATAAATTTATATTTAACAAATGAATACATATATTTAACAAATGAATGTTTCTCAGGAAACTGACAGGCTCGATATTTAGATAAGGCTAATAAAATGAAACTATGTATTAGAAGAAGATAACTTACTGATTTAGTAGATATTAATATATATTGAAATCCACAGGAAATACATTCATTTGTATTAGAAACTAGACAGCATGTTTTCGTCCTCTAAATTATGTGTAGAAATAACATTGATAATTTCCCACACGATGTGGAGCAAAAAGAGTTTTTACCAAGAATACCAAAAACATCGAATTCAACATTAGAAATCTCTCTCAACTAATCACAATTGGTATTACTTTTTCATATGATTAGAGAATGCTACTAAAGGGAATTACATTCTTTCTGAAAAATGCATAAAGACATATATTATGTAAGATCTGCAAAAATTATTCTGAGCATATTAAGGAATAACTTCTCTACTAACCATGTGGATCTTTCAGGATTTATTACATAGTTTATATAAAGATCGATGCTATTCCCAAGAAAACCTATTTTTTTCTTCTCACATTATTTTGGCACTCTAAATACTAATTAAGGTGTCCAATCTATTATTTAGATACAGATGTTTGTTATCCATAGATAGGTAGTATTGAGCATTAATTGAGCTAGTTGTGACCAAGTTTTCCATCTCTAAAATAGAAATAAATAGTAGTATTTTGTCATTAATTGTTGTGAGAATTATACGAGTTAATATAAGAGACAATAATAAAAAAGTATCTCATAAAGCAAGCATTCGATAAATGTCAGACAAAGTTAAGGACTAAAACAATACATAGAATAAATATGATAAAATTTCCAAAGACCTTTCTTGCATTTTCAAATCATAGACACTGGTCATTTTTTACACTTTACTCAATCCTTCTACAAAACTAAGTCACCAACCAGAGGATCATAGTGGGAACTTCCAATAAAATCTTCTCAATTTTCTTCATAATAATGATACAAAGTAATTAGAAGGATGATCAAAACATGCCATACTTACACCTTCAGTAAAATCTGAAGACAGAAAAAGTTGTCAAACTCAAAATAACTTGGACGTGATAAAGGAAAAATATACCTAAACAGAACAAAATATCTTTAGGAGCAGGCCAGGTGCAGAACAACAGTAGAGAAACTAAGGGGACGGAGGGATGCTTGATCCCAGAGAAATAACAAAAGCAACAGTAATAGCAATAGCAACAAACAAATAAAAACATTCAAATTGTGGGGGTAGGAATCTGTACAAGAGCAGAAAATGGCATGTGTGTGTGTTAGAATAAAACACCATTGTATTTAATTAAGAAATTTGGGCATCTCAATTAGGACTTTTTACTTCCATATTTCATTCTGTGCCTATATGTCATTATATATAATTTAAAATGATGAAAATAATGCCAACTGCCACTGATGATATGCTTATTTTGTGTCAGGCACACTGTAGTAAAGAGTGCACAGATGATGTGGGGGCCTTGAAGGTCATTGCTAGCTCTTTCGGTTGTATTTTGGTTGAGAAGGGAAACTCACAGAGGAATAGGATTATCTTACTGTATTTTAACAAGATGCTCTGGAGGCTGGACAATGAATTGACAAAGGAGTTCAAGAACAGAAGCAGAAAGACCATTAGGACAGGAGGCTCTTTCAAAACATCTTTACAAGTGTTAATAAACTTCGCCAGGTGGTAGTGGTGCAGATGGGGAAAGAGATCCGCCCTTGGGTGTACTGTGAAAATACAGCCTTCTGTAATCATGGTTTGGGTATCTGATATAAAGAAGTGAAACAATCAATGACGATTTCCAAGTTTGTAGATCAAAAGATGAGAATACGCCTAATATCTATTGCAACGAAAGATTTCAAGATAAATTCCACAGTGAGATATAGAATTTGGTTAGGGTGGTGGGACAGACAAAATTTTAATCTGTCTTCTTAGGTTTTGGGCCTGGGTCTGAGAATTAAATTGACATAAAACAGATTAACAAAAGAAAAGCACACAATTTAATTTAAATTTTATGTGACATGGGAGCTCTCATAAGGAAATAAAGAGCCCAAGTAGCAATTAAAATCAAACATGTACTGAACCGAAGTTATAAAGTGTGAAAGTGTGACAAGGCAAAGTGACTTGGGCCAGGGTCGTGCTCAGAGAGGTGATGAGATAGTCCATTTGCAACATTCGGCTTTACAGCTGTGCCTCAGACTCTAGTCCTTGTCTCTGGTGATAAGAATGTTACTTCCTCTTAATAGAAGGAGGACATCTTCCTTGGGGAGGTTTATATCCTAGTTTCAAGAAGAAAAGGTAGATCAGGGTCCTTCTTGTGCCAGCTAGTTTTCAGAAGCTTTATGGCAAAATAACGTATATGTTAAAGTGACTTAGTTTGGGGCGACATATTCCGTCACCCTTGGTAGAAATGTTACCTTGAAAGATTTGTTAGAGTATAAATGCATATGTATATGATATTATATATGTATATTATATACATATTATATACATATATTATATCATACATAATATATGTGTGTATTTGTCTTTTAGAAGCTTTTAAGTTATTGTTAAGTCAATGTGTCAGAATGACAAAAAAATTTAAAACTTCAAAAAGTCGATAAATGCACAGTTTTCAGCACATAGAGATTTCTTAAATGAATAAAATCATTAGCAATTGTAAACAGTAAGCAAAATATGAAGGTATTTTTTTGTCAAAGGAATGTTATTCTTATAGTAGTACAAAGCCAAGAATTTGTTAACAAAGTCAAGAAAATCTACACAGTCCTTCTCGTATCAATAATATGAAAAAAGCTGTAGTTTAGCAGACTTTTTCAAGATAATATTTTTCCTGAAATTCCATGGATCTCTGGAGAGGTACTTTGAAATTAACATATCTGAAACTCTACAAATACATACTTTCGAACAGTTATGAATACTGAATGTGAAAATTGCTACTGCTACTGTTCTTCATAAGCAAAATGCTTTAAGTGCAAAAATTCCCACCCAGATGAGTTGAGGGAAAAAAAGGTATAATTTGTAGAGAGGATACAGAAGCAATTCATGAATCCAGGAGCGAGAAGGGAGACTGTCCTGAGAGGAACTAGGGCTTCCCTCTGTGTGTCTGATTCATTCTTTCCTTTCTGTCCCAAGAGACGTGCCTTCTCTTTCTCCACCACAGGATAGTAACGATTTGTAATTTCATACTGCCATCACTCACTGAGCCTGGCACTTTCACGGACCTAATTATATTATTAGAAGAGAGGGTATGATCAGACCTACTTCAGTCAAGTACCCATTCAGTTAGATTAGAAAGAGTGTTGCATAAACAACTAGCATGGATGCTCATCCATGTGTCACGTCAGGCTCGCTCACAGAGGAA
Organism: Hystrix cristata; assembly: GCA_004026905.1. NCBI lineage: Eukaryota > Metazoa > Chordata > Mammalia > Rodentia > Hystricidae > Hystrix > Hystrix cristata. The sequence continues at coordinate 96,007 of PVJO010005459.1, forward strand.
AGTGTCCAGCGAATTAGTCACTTATAAAAAAGAATAAAGACATGTAGAAAGACTTCAGTAGGAAATGATTTTACAGTGAAAAAAATCAATCAGCAGACTACAGAGTACGATTAAATGGGGAAAAAAAAAACCCTAGAAAACAATCACAAGAACAACAACAAAAACATATATATATATATGATTCTTGCTCTTCTCAGTTAAGAGATTTATGAGCATTAAAATGGGAAGCATCAGAACCAAAACAGCCACACTGTCATTTTGTCCATATATTGTTCTCATACTAAAAATACAAACACACACATGTATCTTTATATGCAAAACACATATATTTACATATCTATCATTTCTATAATTATACATACAAAATAAAGATATTTAAATCATCATTTTCTTACTGACTCATTTCATTGCCGTGTTGAAAGTCTGAGTTAATTGTAGCTGTAAATTTCAGACAGATGAAGGAAGTGTCCCTGCTGCATTTCAGACCTTACTAAGTCCCACTGACTCGAGAATGACTCTCCACACGATGTATTTCCTTTATCAAATGACTTGTTTCCTATGGATGGTGTGTCTACTAAAATGAAGATTTAGGGTGCAGAGCACTTTCTGAATTCTTGTTTCCTGAGACCCAAGAAATTATATGCAAGTCCTCCCCCATTAACACTGTAACATAAGTTTTTCCATTAGCTTCTCTCATTTTATTAATTTGTTTTTTTAAAAAAAACTATAATTTATTTTCAATGAGCAGGAACTGAAGGAATTAAAAATAGTTTTAATATCTGATTAGACTAGACAATAATCTAAGTTTTTCACAAATAAGAACTTGAACTCAAGATTTATTGAAATACAATTTACTTAAAAGGTATCAATTAGAATAAAAGGTATGGAAAATATTATTTTATTATTACCTCACTTAAAGGATATTCTGTTAAACTTAAAGAACCCAAGAATTTTGTTGAATTTAATTTTAAAGTGATCATCTAAAGAATATATATGTGATTTATTTTTACTTTATGTAGATAATAATGATAGAATTTCTGTATTGATGTTGGTAAACACATTTGAGAGTTAAATCTTGCATCCTTAATGATTCTCTCTGCATACTGTACTCCTTCCTATCACCTATGTATTTCCACAAAGTGACCTGAATGCCAAAATACGAGCAGTTAATTTTTGAGACGTGAAAGGACTCATGTTTTGTTAAAAAAATAGTCATTCTGAATTGAATCTGCATATTAACAGGTTTCACTATTACCACAATTCAGACTTTATGTAGTATCATTTCCAACTGCCTACAGCTTTTTCATGACCTGAGAAATGCAAAACTACTTTTGAGATTCTATGCATGTCTGATTGCCTTGAAAACTCTGAGGAGTCTTTAGAATATAAGGCATGAATCATTAAAGGATTTATTTTGTATCTTGTGCATTGAAAATATTTGGAATTCATTTTCAAATGTTGCAAAGTACACTAGTATCTCGTGGGTTTTTATTTCCAAAACTCACATTCTCAACGAATGAATTTTCATTCACGATGTTCGACCTGACCCTGAAGTTTACAAAGCTGAAGACGAGACAATTTTCTCTGGAGTATAACTTTAAATCACATTATGAAAGAAGCCAATATTTATGGTTAAAAGACTAAATAAAATTCGTGTGTACATACTTTGTAGAGTACATGTTAATTTAGATCCTGTTCTGGTATTATTTTACCTGAATTTTCTCATAATGCTACAAATCTTGAATAATTACTCTAAGATTAATATAAACATTTAGCTTCTAAAATTCATATGTGTGCACTAGATTATGAACTTGTACAATTTAGGACAATTTGCTGTTTTCATTATCTTATAAGAACTAAGCAAAGTATAAAGCATATATATGTACAATACTTTTGTTTAGTCGTTGCTGTAGATTGGATGAATGCAGTGCTGTGGAAACCACTTCTTAAATCATAGAATTATTACTTGTAATATTCAAATTCAAATCATTCCACATGAGGTTTGTCTCGGAAAATTGCAAACTAAGTATAAACTCTAAAGCAGTGCTATCATCAGTTTCTTTAAAGTTTATTGAGCATTAATGTTAATTTTATAAGCCTTTCTTTCCTCGTTTTTAATGACAATACCATTATTATATTGAATTTACTAATAATTTCTTCTTTCACTTAGTCTAAGTAAGAAAGTAGCTACATTTGGACAAAAGCTGTTGCAAGTTAAATGAAATATTTGTATATTAAAACAATAAAAACAATGAAAGTAAATAGCTGAAATTCAGACTTAGGAATTTAAGTTTGAATTGCCAATGTACAGTATGTACCAGAATTGATTCAGTCTTTCCGACTTCTCTTTAAGATTACAAAAGAGAAAGGGGAATTTCTGACAATTAGAAATATAGAAAAAAAACCCAAAAAAACAAAACAAAACAAAACAAAACAAAACAAAAACTACCTTGATGTCTAGCCTGGTGTCACCCTTCTTTTCGTCAACCTCGTGGAACTGAACAGAGAATTCTTCTATTTTTGGTGGATGTCTGTTGGCCTAAAGTTAGGGAATCTCTTCCTTCACTCTTTTCTCCTATAACCTAATTGGGGAAAAAGTTCAACAGGCTGGTAACCAGCTATATGTAAATATTGAAGAAGAAGAAGAATGGTCTTACGGAAATAATATTTGCACACTGACATGTAATTTAATCAAATTAGAAACTCAGGATGGACCACAAACAGGAAGGAGCTTGAGGGCATGAATTCTGGGCACTACTGTTGCTGCTGATATTTTTCTTTAGCTTTCATTGTCTACAAAGGAGAAAGGAATTTGACGAGTTCACAAGGATACAGCAAAGCATCATACGTCCCACACACAGAGATTAGTTGGCAGGATTTAATTTTAGGAATAGATGTGCTCCTTAGAGGATGAATAATGAGTAAGAAAATAAAGTTGGACTTGTGGAAATATACTGCAGCCTGATAAAGA